>CAJQUW010002021.1:0-10000 GCA_907163375.1 Prostheceraeus crozeri | reverse complement strand
CACCACACCCCACCACCCCACCACAACCCCCACCACCCCACACACCCACACCACCCCCACCCACACCCCCCACACCCACCCCCACCCCCCCACACCCAACACCACACCCCACCCACCACCCCACACCACCAACCACCCCCACCCAACCACCACACCCCCACCCCAACCCCCCACCCCCACACCACACCCCACCACCCCACACCACCCCCACCCCCCCACCACACCCCACCACACCACCCAACCACCCACCCCCACCCCCACCCAACACCACCCACCCAACACCACCACCCACCCCACCACCCCACCCACACCCACCCCCCCACCCACCAACAACCCCACCCCACACCCCCCACACCCCCCCACCAACCCACCCCCACCACCCCCCACCACCCCAACCACAACCCACACCCCCCACCCCACCACACCCCCCACCACAACACCCACCCCCCACCCACCCAACACACCCACACCACCACCCCCAACCCCACCACCCAACCACCCCCAACACACCACCCCCCCACCCCACCCCACCCCACAACCCCACCACCCACCCAACCACCAACACCCCACCACCCCAACCCCACCCACCACACCACCCCCCCCACCAACACCCCACACCCCCACACCCACCCAACACCCCCCCACCCCACCCAACCAACCCCACCACCCCCACCCCACACCACCCACCCACCAACCCACCCCCCACCACCCCACCACAACACCCCCACCCACCCAACCCACACCCCACCACCCCCACAACCACAACCCCCCACACCCACCCACCCACCCCCACACCCACACCCCCCCACACCCCACCCAACCACCCCACCAACACCACCCCACCACCCACACCCCCCACCACCCCACACCCCACACCACCCCACCACACCACCAACCCCACCACCCACCCACCCACCCCCACACCCACACCACCCACACAACCCCACCCACCCCCACCAACACCACCCAACCCACCCCCCAACCACCCCACCAACACCACCACCCAACACCCACCCCCCCCACACCCCCCACCCACACCCCCACCCACCACAACCACCCCACCACCCCACCCAACAACCCACCCACACCCCACCACCCCACCAACCACCCCAACACCCACCCCCACAACACCCCACCCCCCCACCCCACCACCCCCACACAACCACCACACCACCACACCCCACCACCCACCACACCACACCACCCCACCCCCACAACCACACACCCACCACCCCACCCAACCCCCACCCCCCCACACCACCCCACCCCACCCCCCACCCACCCACCACCCACACCCCACCCACCCCACCAAACCCCACCCCCACACCACAACCACCCCACCACACCCCCCCACCACCCCAACACCCCACCAACACCCCCACCCCCACCCACCACCCACCCCCACCCCCCCACACCCACCACCACCACCCCCACCACCCCACCAACACCCCCACCCACACCCCCACCCCCACCACCCCACACCCCCAACCACCCACCCAACACCCAACCACACAACCCCACCCCCCCCCACACCAACCACCCACCCACCCCCCACCCACCACCACCCCCCACCCCACCCCCCACCCCACCACCCCACACCCACCCACCCACCCCACCCCCCACCACCACACCCCACCCACCAACCCACCACACACCCCCCCACCCACCCCACCACCACCCCCACACCCCCCACCCCAACCCACCCCCACCACCACCCACACCCCCCCCACCCCCACAACCCACCCCCACCCCACCCAACCCCACCCCCACCCACCACCCCCCCACCACCCCCACCACACAACCCCCCCCCACCCACCCCACCACCCCACCCCCACAACCCCACCACCCACCCCCACCCCACCCCACCCACCACCCCACCCACACCACCCCCCACCACACCCACCCCAACCACCCCCCACCCCACCCACCCCCACCCCCACACCCCACCCACACCCACCACACCCACCCCCCACCACACCACCCAACCCCCCCACACCCACACCCCCACCCACCACCCCCCCACCACCCACCACCCCCACCACCCCCCCCACCCACCAACACCCCACCACCCCACCCCACCCCACACCACCCCAACCACCCCCACCCCCCCACACCACCACCAACCCACCCCCCCCACCACAACCCCCCACCCCCCACCACCACCCACCACACCCACCCCCACCCCACCACCACCAACCCCCACCCCACCACCCCACACCCACCCCCACCCCACCACACCCACCCCCACACCCCACCCACCCCACACCCACCCCCCCACCCCCCACCACCCCCACACACCCACCCCCCCCCCCCACCCACCCCCCCCCACCCACACCCCCCCCACCCACACCCACCACCCCCCCACCCCCCACCCACCCCACCCACAACCCCCACCCACCCCCCCACACCCACCACACCCCCCCACCCCACCACCCACCAACCACCCCACCCCCCCCACCCACACCCCCCACCCCCAACCACCACCCACCACAACCACCCCCCCCCCAACCCCCACCACCCACCCCACCCCCCCCCACCACCCACCACCCCCACCACACCCCCACACCACACCACCCCCCCCCCACACCCCACCCACCCCACACCCCACCCCCACACCCCACCACCACACCCCCCCACCCCCCACCCACCCCACCCCCACCCCCACCACCCCCCCCCCCACCAACCCCACCCCCACACCCACCCCCCACAACCCCCACCCCCCCCACCCCACCCCCACACCCCCCCACCCCAACCACCCCACCCACCACCCCCACCACACCACCCCCACCACCCCCCCACCCCCCACACCACCCCCCAACCACCACCCCACACCCCCCCCACACCACCCCCCACCCCACCCCCACCCAACCCCACCCACCCCACCCCCACCCCCACCCACCACCCCCCCACCCCACACCCCCCACACCACCCCCCCCACCACCCACCCCCCACCCCACCACCCCCACCCCACCCCCCACCCACCCCACCCCACCCCCACACACCCCCCACCCACCCACCCACCCCCACCACCCACCCCAACCACCACACCCCACCCCCCCACACCACCCCACCACCCACCCCCCCACCCCAACCCACCCCCACCCCCACCCACCCCCACACCACCCCACCCCCCACCCAACCACCAACCACCCCACACACCACCCCCCACCCCCACACCCCCCACACCACACCACCACCCCACCACCACCCACACCCCCCACCCCCCACCAACCACCCCCACCCCCCCCACCCACCCACCCACACCCCACACCACCCACCCCACCCCCCCCAACACCCACCCCCACCCACCCCCACAACCCACCCCACCACCCACCCCACCCCACACCCCACCCACACCCCCCCACCCCACCCCCACACCACCCCCCCACCCACCCCCCACCCCACACCACACCCCACCCCCCCACAACCCACCACCCCCCACCCACCCCACACACCCCACCCAACCCCACACCCCCCACCCACCCCACCACCCCCCACCCACCCCAACCCACCACCCCCACCCCACCCCAACCACCCCACCCCCACCAACACCCACCCCCCCCAACCCCACCCACCCCACACCCCCCCACCCCACCACCCCCCAACCACCCCCACCCACCCACCCCCACCCCACCCCCACCCACAACCCCACCCACCACACCCCACCACCCCCACCACACCCCACCAACCCCACCCCACCACCCCCACACCCCCCCCACAACCCACCCCCCCCACCCACACCCCCAACCCACCCCACCCCCACCCCCCACACCCCACACCCCACCCCCACACCCCCACCCACACCCCACACCACCCCCCCCACACCACCCCACCCCACACCCCCCACCACCACACCCCCAACCACCCCACCCCCACCACCCCCACCCACACCCACCACCCACCCACCCCCCACCACACCCCACCACCCACCCCACCACCACCCCCCACCCCCCACCCCACCACCCCCACCCACAACCACCCCACCCACCACCCCCCAACCCCCACCCACACCACCCCCCCACCCCCCACACCCCCCACCCCACAACCCCACCCCACACCCCCCACCACCCACCAACCCCCCCCACCACACCCACACCCACCCCCACCCACACCCCACCACCACCCCCACCCACCCCCCCACCCCACCCCACACCCCCCCAACCCCACCACCCCCCACCCACACCCCCCCACCACCCACCCCCCACCACCCCCCCCCACCCACCCCCCACCACCCCACCCACCCAACACCCACCCCCCCCACACCACCCACACCCCCCCCCAACCACCCCACCCACACCCCACCCACCCCACCACCCCCACCCCACCCCCACAACCCACCCACCCCCCCCCACCCACCCCACCACCAACCCACCCCCACCCCCCACCCCCCCCCACCCACACCCCACACCCCACCCCACCCACCCCCCCCACCCACCCCCACACCCCCCACCCCCCCACCACCACCCCACCCCACCCCCCCACCCCACACCACCCCCCACCCACCCCCACCCCACACCCACACCCCCCCCACCCCACACCCCCCCACCCACCCACCCCCCACCCCCCCCACCCCCACCCACCCCACCCCCCCCCACCACACCCCACCACCCCCCACCACCCCACACCCACCCCCCACCACCCCACACCCCCACCCCCCACAACCCCACCACCCACCCCCCCACCCACCCCACAACCCCCACCCACCCCCCACCCCACCACCCACCCCCACCCACCCCCACCACCCCACCCACCCCCCACCCCACCCCACACCCCCACCCCCCACCCACCCCCCACACCCACCCCCCCCACCCACCCCCCCACCACCCCACCCACCACCCCACCCCCCACACCCCACCCCACCCCCACCACCCCACACCACCCCCCCCACCCACACCCACCACCCCACCCCACCCCCCCCACACCCCACCCACCCCCACCCCCCACCACCCCACACCACCACCCCCACACACCCCCCACCCCACCCCCCCCCCACACCCCCACCACAACCACCCCCCCCCCACCCCCACCCCCCACCCACCACCCACCCCACCCCACCCACACCCCACACCCACCCCCACCCCACCCACCCCCACCCCCCCCCACCCCCACCCACCCCCCACCCCCACCCACCCCCCACACCCCACCACCCCCCCCACCCCACAACCCCCCACCCCCACCCCACCACACCCCCCCACACCCCACCCCCCACACCCCACCCACCCCCACCCACCACACCCCCACCCACCACACCACCCCCCACCCCCCCCCCCCACACCCACCCCACCCCACCCCCACCACCACCACCCCACCCCCACACCCACCCAACCCACCCACCACACCCCCACCCCCACCCCACACCCCCCCAACCCCACCCCCCACACCCACCACCCCCCCCACCCACCACACCCCACCCCCACCCCCACCCACCCCACACCACCCACCCCACACCCCCCACCCACCCCCACCACCCCCCACCCCACCCCCCCCCCCCACCACCCCCCCACCCCCCCCACCCACCCCCCCACCCCCCCCCACCCACCACCCCCACACCACCCACACCCCCACCCACCACCCCCCACCCACCAACCCCCACCCCCCCACCACCCCACACCCCACCACCCCCCACACCCCACCCACCCCCACACCACCCCCACCCCACCCCCCACCCACACCCCCCCCCCCCCACCCACACCCCACCCCCAACCCACCCCCCCCCACCCCACCCCCCCACCCCACCCCCCACACCCACCCCCACCCCCACCACACCCCCCCACACCCACCCCCCCCACCACCCCACCCACACACCCACCACCCCCCCCCCACACCCCACCCCCACCCAACCCACCCCCAACCCCACCCCCACCCCAACCCCACCACCCCCCACCACCCCACCACCCCCCACCCCACCCACCACCCCCCCAACCCCCCACCCACCCCACCCCCCACCCACCCCCACCCCCCAACACCCACCCACCCCCCACACACCACACCCACCCCCCCACCACCCCCCCCCCCCCACCCCACCCACCACCCCCCCACCCCACACCCCCCCCACCCCCACCCCCCACCCCCCACCCCCCCCCAACCACCCCACCCCCCCCCCCCCCAACACCCCACCCCCACACCACCCACCCCACCCACCCCCACCCCACACCCCCCACCCCCCACCCCACACCCACCCCACCCCCACCACCCACCACCCCCCAACCCCACACCCAACCACCCACCCCCCACCACCCCACCCCCCCACACCCCCACCACCCCCCCCACCCCCCACCCCCCACCCACCCCCCCCCACCACCCCCCCCACCCACCCCACCCCACCCCACCCACCCCCCACCACCCCCAACCCCACCCACCCCCACCCCCCCCACACCCCCCCCACCACCCACCACCCCACCCACCCACCCACCACCCCCCCCCCCCACCCCCCCCCACCCCCCCACCCCCCCCACCCACCCCACCCCCACCCCACCCACCCCCCACCCACCCACCAACCCCCCCCACCCCACCCCCCCCACCCCACACCACCCACCCCACCCCCACCCCCCAACCCCCACCCCCCCCCACCCACCCCCCCCACCCCAACCCCCCCCACCCCCCCACCCACCCCACCCCCCCACCCCACCCCCCACACCCCCACCCACCCCCACCCCCACCCACCCACCCCCCCACCACCCACCACACCACCCCACCACCCCCCACCCCCCCAACCCCACCCCCACCCACCCCCACCACCCACCCCCCCACCCCCCACCCCACCACCCCCCCCACACCACCCCACCCCCACCCACCCCCCACCCCCACCCCCACCACCCACCCCCCACCCCCACCCACCACCCACCCACCCCCACCCCCCAACCCCCCCCACCCACCCCCCACCCCCCCCCCCCCACCCCACCCCACCCACCCCCCACCCACCAACCACCCCCACACCCCCACCCCCCACCCCACCCCCACCCCCCACACCACCCCACCCCCCACCCCCCACCCCACCCCACCCCCCACCCCCCCCCCACCACCCCCCCCACCCACCCCCCACCCCCCCCCCACCCCCACCACCCCCCCCACACCCCCACCCCACCCCCCCACCCCCCCACACACCCCCCACACCCCCACCCCACCCCACCACCCCCCCCACCCCACCCCCCACCCCACACCCACACCCCACCCCACCCACCCCCCACCCCACCCACCCCCACACCCACCCACACCCCCACCCACACCCCCCACCCCCCACCCACCCACCCACCCACCCCCACCCACCCCACCCCCCCCCCACCACCACCCCCACCCCCACCCCCCCCCACCCACACCACCCCCCCCACCCCCCACCACCCCCACCCCCCACACCCCACCCCCCCCCCCACCCCCCCCCCCACCCCCACCCCCCACCCCAACCCCACCCCCACCCCCACCACCCCCCCCACCCACCACCCCCCCCCCCACCCCACACCCACCCCCCCCCCCCCACCCACCCCCCCACCCCCACCCCCCCCCCCCACCCCCACCCCCCCACCCCCCCACCCCACCCACCCCCCACCCCACCCCCCCCCCCACCCCCCCCCCCACACCACCAACACCCCACCACACACCACCACCCCACCACCACCCACCCCAAACCCAACCCCCAACACCCACAACCACCACAACCACCCAACCCCCCACCACACCCCCCCCCCACCCCACAAAACCCCCCCACCCACCCCCCCCCCACCCACCCACCCCCCACCAACCAAACCACCAACCCCCCCCCCCCCCCCACCCCAAACCACCACCCCAACCCACCCCCCCACACCACCCACCCACCACACCCAACCACCCCCCCACCCCACCCCCCCACAACCCACCCCCCACCCACCCCCACCCCCAAACCCCCCACCCCCACCACCCCCCCAACCCCACCCCCCAACCCCACCCACCCCCCCAACACCACCACAACCCCCCCCCCCCCCCACACCCCACCCCCACCCCCCCCACCCACCACCACCCCCCCCACACACCCAACCCCCCCACCCCCCCCCCCACCACCCCCACCACCCCCACCCACCACCACCCACCCAACACACCCCCCACCCACCCAACCCAACCACCCACCCCACCACCAACCACCAACCAACCCCAACCCCCCCCCACCCAACACCCCCACACAACCCCCCCACCCCACAACCCACCACCCCCACAACCCACCCACCACCCCACCCCCACACACCACCCCACACACCACACAACCCCCCCCCAACCACCACCCCCCCCACCCCCCACCCCCAACAACCACCACCCACCCCACCACCACCCCCCCCCCAACCCCCCCACCACCCACCCCCCCACCCCACACCCCACCACCCACCCCCCACCCCCCCCCCCACCCCCCCCCCCCCACACCACCCCACCCCCCAACCCCACCCACCCCCACCACCCCCCCACCACCCCCCACCCAACACCCCCCCCCCACCACCCACCCCCCCCACCCCCACCCCCAACCCAACACCCCCACCAACCCCCCCCCCCACCCCCCACCCCAACCCCCACCCCCACACCACCCCCACCCCCACCCCCCCAACCCCCACCCCAACCCACCCCCACCACCCCCCAACACCCACCCACCCCCCACCCCACACCCACCCCCCCACCAACCACCCACACCCACCAACACCCCACCCCCCCCCAACCCCCCCACCCCCCACACACAACCACCACACCCACCCCCACCCCACCCCCACCAACCCCCCACCACAACCCAACCCACCCCCCACCACCCCCACCACACCCCCCAACCCACCACCACCCCCCCCCCACCCCCCCACCCCCACCACCACCCACCCCCAACCCACCCCACCCCCCCCCCACCCACCCCACCACCCCCCCACAACCCCCACCCACCCACCAAACACCCACACCACACCCACCCCCCCACCCACCCACCCCCCCACCCACACCCACCACCCACCCAACCCCCCACCCCCACACCCACCACCCCACCCCACCCCCACCACCACACCCCCCAACAACCCCCCCCACCCACCCCACCCCCCCACCCCCCCACCCCCACAACCCACCCCCACCCCACCCCCAACCCCACCCAACCCCCCCCACCCCCCCACCACCCCACCCCCCCACCCCCCACCCCCCACCACCCACCCCAACCACCCCCCCCCACCCCCCCCACCCACACCCCACCCCCACCCCCACCCCACCCACCCCACCCCCCCCCCCACACCCACCCACACCCCCCACCCCACACCCCCCCCACCACCCCACCCCACCCCCCCCCAACCCACCACCCCCCCCACCCCAACCCACACCCCCCAACCACCCCCCCACCCACCCCCCCACCCCCCACCACACCCCCACCACCCCCACCCCCAACACCCCACCCCCACCACACCCCCACACACCCCCCCCACACCAACCACCCACCCCCACCAACCCCACCCCAACACCCACCCCCCCCACAACCCACCACCCCCACCACCCACACCACCACCCCCACCACCCCCCCCACCCCCACCACCCCACCACCCCCACCCACCCCAACCACCCCCCACCCACACCCCCACCCACACCCACCCAACCCCCCCACCCCAACACCCCCACCCCCCACCCCACCCCCAACCACCAACCACCCCCCACCACCCCCACCCACACCAACCCCCAACCACCCCCCACCCCCACCCCCACCCCCAACCACCCACCCCACCCCCCACCCACCAACCCACCCACCACCCCACAACCCCCCACCCCAACCCCCCCCACCCCACCCCCACCCCCACACACCCAACCCCCCAACCCCACCCAACCACCCCACCCACCCCACCCCCACCCACACCCCCCCACCCAACCACACCCACCCCCACACCCACCCACCACACCCCCCACACCCACCACCCCCACCCACCCCACACCCCACCAACCCACACCCCCCACACCCCAACCACACCCCACAACCACCCACCACCCCACCAACCCCCACCCCCACACCCCACCCCACCACCCACCC
>CAJQUW010002020.1:0-104960 GCA_907163375.1 Prostheceraeus crozeri | reverse complement strand
TTCTTCTCCATGCATGTTGAAGAAGATACTTTGCAAAGACAGACTTTTTCAAGCATGAAACGAAGTAAATTACAGTAGGCTACTGTTTTGCACAACAAACTCTTAATGGGCATGCTTTAAGAAAAGTTTGAGATAAATCGCTTTAATTTGTCTTAAATTGAACTTTTTGCCTGAAAATGGAAACATAATTTTTGCTATATTTCATGATTTTTAAATCTTGTCAGACTTTAATTTAGTATTTTTAGGTCATATTTGGTTATATCTTAAGCTTTGTTAGGTCATATTTTTCGATTTGTAGGTCATAAGAAATTGCCCTACTAATAACGCAACTAGGCGCATTGACATGCACGTATATAAGCTTAATTTTTAGCCCTAAACGGCCATGTTTGCTAAAAGTCTTATAAGGCTTACGCCAACCTCAGCAAAGCCTCAGCATCATTAAACAGTTAATTTTCATGACTTTTTTCTGTTTATTAGTATATTTCTGTGAATTAATTATTTGAACTTTTTATCAAACTCATCAATGAGATTTTTGTAAGGACATACTAGTCTGTTTACGAGTTGTGATCCTACACATTCAATCGCCAACATTCAAGTATTGGTCAAAATGTTTTACGAAGGCTGCCAGAAAAAAAGAATTTTTGCTTCATTGAATCTTTGATTCGCCATGGCATCTTACAGACGGTGAACGAAAAGTCCACGGAAGGCCCACTTTGCAATGTTTCTGTAAGTAGGTTATTGCTCAAATATGATTATAAACTTGGTTGCCATTACGGGAGGTGGAACTAAAATGGACAGCGGACTAATATGAGTAAATTGAGCGTTTCGGCCCATTGCTCGAATGAGGAAGCATGCACGCACTCACACGCGCACACAAAAACGGTGAAAATGTCTAGGTTTGATCGCTAAAGAACGACAATGAAATCGACAGAGTCAGACGCATTTATTTGGCTATAAGCTTCTCATTCTGTTTAGATTGATTGTTCCAGATAAACGAAAACTGCCTCCTTATCAAGATTACATGCCGATTAACGACTACTTTCATTTAGGTCCACGATTATGTAGTTTCTTTGTAATGGTAGTCTAAGTAAAAGTTCACAGCCCCATGCACTCCTAATATCACTGGTAAAATTAATGGGCAATTTGCATTTTATCATTACTAGGCTACTGGCATGCTTTTCCAGAGAAATGCACAGAAGTTCTGAGAGTAAAAGGATATAAATGGAGCTAAAAAGTTTTTGATAATTTGATGGAAAGAGAACAGATTTTAAAAAAGTGCCAAATTATACAATTCTTTTCCACGTCCACCATCTGAAAATATCTGATGCATTTATTTAAAAGTTAAAGGAATTGAATTATTTATTATCTTTGCAATATCCTTGTTGTAAACTACGAAATCGGTCGACTCAATCATGAACTTATTTGAACATTGAATTGATGAAGTGAACAAAATGTTCTGAAAATTTCAATCTTGTCCCTTCATTTGTGATGACTAAAATGTCAATAAAACTAAGACCATGAGACGGTATGAAAACAATCGAAAAATGATTGTGGGAAAACTAGTTCTGGGCTGCGAGAGATTGAACATGAAACGACTTTGATACTATTCCGCAATATATACTCTTTTTTTCAACACCACTTTGATGAATTATCTCATACTTCAAATCTTGGTATAGCCACGCCATATAACACTCATCAGAAAACAGATGTATTTGTTTATCTATTTCCCATGCGGTGTGTTGTGTCATTGCAATTTAGTTGATTTCACATTTCGAACCGTTGCAGTGTACCGACATAGCTATACAACATGCGGGAGTCAATCATTACGTCCTTGCAGCTAGCCTTTATATGCACAGGTAATCATTTGGGATCAGCTTGATTTGTCAAGAAGATTGTCGGACCAACTAGCTGATACACAGATAAAGCAGACCCTCCATTTGGAAATTGTTCGGTTGCTGTCAATATATAAGTCACAATATACAAATCACAACGATTGACAGGTACATGGTAGCAAACAAAAAGAGCCCGTTAGCATCTAATGAGCAACATAATAATAACAAAATAAAGGAAAAGTCAATGAAAAATCAAGCTCGAAGGAATGACCAGTTATAGATTGAAAGCTGAAAGCTAATTATATGCATCTAGACGAAGTTATACAAAAAATTGATCGATAAACAAGGCCAAAATGATAATTGCTGAATAAATAATATGATGCTGAATACTGATGAATAATACTGAAAGAGCAATACTAAAAGCAAAAATTCACGATCACAAAGAGGAAATAAAATGAAAAAAGCTGTTGTAGAAAAATTCAATGAAAGAATTTACATAATACTGAATGTTGCTAAATAATGCTGAATATGTAATACTAGATAGAACTAGATAGTAATACTAGATAAAAAAATTGGCAAAGCAAAAGAAATAATACTTATGGAGAAACTTTGAACATTTTATCCACCTGGCATTGACGTCATATTTCGTTTTATTGCAACTGCCAAGGCGCCTGGCCCAGAAAGTCTCCTTTGCAACCCGTTTGCGCCAGTTCTCTTCAAGGTCAATTACACGAAGACCTTCAAAGTCAACTCGATGTTGATGCTGGTGCACATGCTTCGCTATACCCATGACCTCTACACATCGATGTTGTGTACTACACGTTAATGCTCCTTATTTCTCTCCTCAATCGGCCTTCGTGTCTCACCCACATACTTCTAACTCCAGGGGCTGCAGAAAATTATTAATGCACAAGTATAGAATTTGAAAGAAGATATAGAAAATATACGAAGACATCAAAGCATTAGGGATAAGGGAATTGATCACTGATGGTAGGGCACACATGCGTCTAGTGGCGTAGAAACTCGAATCACATGTCATTATACTGATATGTGTCCAAGTCAATTGAATAAAACGATTTCAAATGTAAGTATAACATCAAATTACAGATAAAGTAACAATAACGAAGCTTACTAACCAGAGTACTAATAAACTTAGGGAAAATTCATGTGATAGAAGGATATATTTACGTTGAAATAAAATCGAAGCTTCAAAAATTATTAGTAGTTATCACCCGTAATTTTGCCGGTAATTATTGCCATTTACAGCACAGACATATACGGATATATACTTGCATTCGCTATACAAATAAATTTATAATATTTACATATCTCTTATAGCGTTATGGCAACCCTCTAATGATATGTTTGTAATGCTGCTTTCACAATTAGGTTACAGGCCTGCCTCTTTCTTATATTCGATGAGCAATGTGTTTTTTCTAATTTCAGTCTTTCTTTGGGCCGATGCAGATAGAGCTACTCAAAGGGTGAGTGGATTTTGCAAGATATGCTGGCACTAATAACAAAGCTTATGTCATTTGGTTGTATGAGTAGCGGACGCATGCAAATAATATTTTCATCTCATTTTGTTGGGGGTTTCACCTTCACATGTACACCTTTGTCCAGATTTATCAGAAGTCAAAGTCCATTAATGTCAAGATCTGTGATCACCAAACAATAACTGCGTGTCGCCGCCAATGATTGAATACTCAGTAAGCTTTTGTTTCCCTTAGTCTACAGGTTCAGCTTTTACTTGCCCCATCAGTCATTCTTCTACAAAGCCAACCTCTGTTCATAAGTTGCGACCATCAGACATCGATGTGATTGCTGGAATTGGAGATTCACTGAGTGCGGGTATGGGCATCTATTCGTCCAGCTTGTTGTCAATATTCACCCAATACCGTGGTCATTCTTTTACAATGGGAGGTGCTGTTGATTTGGAAGAACACACAACGGTTCCAAGTAAGTGAAAAATCAACAATGAAAATTATGTTACTAAAAGAAGAAAATTGCTGTAAATACGCAATTATTATTTCAACACCCATATATATGTTCTCTCTGATAATGTTGCAGTCTTTCACTATTATATTCTCTTTTTGAATTGTTTGCTAATTGATCCGTTGAAAACATTGTGCTTACATCTATGTCTCAGAGCATTGGTTGTGTATCCAATGACTTTTATGTTATAATGTTTCATATTATTTTATGTTTTAATGAGATATTTTATTTAACTATCCCTATTTATCACATTTTCATATCGTGGGGAAACCTAACTGCCCCTGTTAAAAAGGGTTGACGATTATTTGACCACAATTTTTCAAGAACTAATCTTAAAAATCTATCACGGCGTACAACTACCTAATATTAGTTTCTTCGTTTTTATACCGCATTTATCCGTATCAGCTGTCATGGCTACAACTTGGATCAGCTGTCATGGCTACAATTTTCGATGAAGATCACATTATAACCTATCGTATTCGAAATTTCTCTGGTAGCGCGTAGGTATATAGAGTATAGGGGATCCTCGTGACCGGAATCGTGATGGGCATGAATCAGCGCCACGCATTGGAGAGGTTGAGCACGTGGCATAATCATAGAATTTGCCCAGCTATTCTACTGCAAGATAAAGGCAGTTGTAAGTTGTAAGTAATAAAACCATTTTGTTCAATTAGTCATTTCTCTAAAGTCTAGGTTTTAGCTAAATGGAAATCATTAGGGGGATGTGGGGCAAGTCGATCCATTATTCAGTCTTAGAGGTCTACACAAGGAAATATCTAAAATATCGCCTGTCGCATCTCACCACATATTTCAGGTCTCGTGGAAGGTTCACACATTGATCATGAACGATTTTTAAGCCTTCTGTGAGTCACTGCAACAGTTTTTAAAATCGATGTATCTTATGGCTCAACTTAGGGGCATGATCGCTACCCATTGGGGAAAATTGAGCTATAAATTTTATGCGCAAATGGAGTGAAATGTTTCTGATATTTACTGTATTACACAATGTTGCAGACCTATGATCACTATCATTCCTTTTATTCACTTTGTATTCACCAAATAGATCATTGCTATTGTCTTGATGTTTGATAATAGGACTAAATTGAATGTCAATTCAATTTCTCGTGCTTCACTTGAATTAGAAAATTGATTGCTTTGCAATATAAAATTCTGTTGTACCAGTAAGAGTGATCAAATTATAATTCACATGCTTGCGGCATGCTGTGATCCAACTAGCATCAAAAAATTATATCATAGCCATCAGAATTTCTAGAGAGAGTCAAATATCTGTCTAGCAAGTCACAGCCTTCGAAGATCATTTAGTTGATAGTGTAGGCTACACAGCTTTCTTTTCAGGGTTGAGGCAACTTTCTTACAATGTCTTTATTTCCGAATGCCGCCATCCTTCCCAACCACCTGTTGAAGGAAGACACTGGAACACTTGTCCATCCACCTCAACAATTCTGGCAATATAGTTCACAAATTTTAATTTTCCTCTACACCTCAGCGCAACAAAGGTGCGATCTTCAAGGTGTACTGCGAGCTCCTTCTACAGGGGTGTCAAAGGACCTTTGCTCTGCCTCTTTGCATTGGCTCTGTGAATTAGATGGACATCAGATGGTGAAATGTATCCTGGGTGACTTGAAACTTCTGGAGCCAAAGTAGGCCTACTTATAGTTGGAACGACTGACTTTGGCATTCTCTACATCCGTCGAAAAAGAAGGAACCCTGAGAACGTGAAGATATCTCTGCTGCAGGAATAAATCACCGTTGTGAAATCATGCGCTGATATTCAAGGGCAAAAATTCAGCCATCATTTGAGCTTGAGTTACAAATAGCAGGAACCTCGTAATGGAATATTTCGGAATTAGCAATATGATGATCAAGTCACAAAAGTCAAAATTCAAATTTCAAAAACGTGTATATTCTAATACAGAACACACGTTGACAATATTCGGTAAACAAGCATTCAAGGTTTAATTGTCACAAAATTAGATGAGAAAAAGTCTGATGGAAAAAAAATATTTACGCTGTAGAGGGCCTACAAATGCACTTTGTCATTCATCATAACATATGAAACGGACGACATATTAATTGAATAACACCAGCGGCAAGTAGAAATCAGCTATGGAATGTTAGGGATAATCTTATATTTATTTCCTTTGTATTAAAATATTTTCCTAATGAACCTAACACTATATCTTATTACATATTATTCACTTAACGAGAAATCCGAAAGTGCTGACATATTTTATGTGCATGTATATCATTGCATAGCAATTAAAGTAAATACGAAAAGGAATTCAAATTCGTCTGACCAGTAATTCAGCAGAAATCACGAATTGAATTTCAAGTGTTATTACAAAGTGCGCTCTTGGCGCTAAGATATTCTGGACTGACAATCTGAATGATTATTGATATATTTTTTGATATATTTCTGAGATATAGCGGTAGATCTATGAATGTTAATCCCGTTACTGACCTTCCGATTACTTTATCGCTCTGATGTCTTTCGCAACTCGAATACGTATTTAGCTCATTTCAATAGATCACCTGATTTTAACTTTGCATCATGTCATAGAAATCGTGCTTACGAACATCAATCAATAAAGGATGGTATGAAATGTCTTCTGAAGTCATGATAAACGGGGCATTCACAAATGAAATGAACTATTATTTCTACTTTTTGATCATTACATAAATTGCGGATTCTATCTTCGCAAGCAAATCTATTTTTGTAACTGTTCTAACCATCAGGTCATGATTTCCGCATCTCAATTTTAGTATGATTATCACGTCTTTTTAAGGCTGTGGGTCAAATAGCACCTTAGCTGACAATCAAATCCTATTAATTCTAAATAATCGGTACCGGTTTGACTCCTTTTAGCACTTTCTATCCATTCATTTCTGAAGTGTTCAATTAATCGCGCTTGAGCAAGAGATTAACATTTTTCCTCATTTATTTCTACATTCGTTTGATTTTGCCAAAGATGGGTTAAATTCGATTGTTTCAAAAGCTTTTGAATGCGCCTGCACCAAGTATAGGAATATTTCAGCTCAGTTAAATTTTTCTTGATATGGTTGTAACAAATATTTTTGATGCTTTCATTATTACCGAAAACTATTTTAATCAAATCATTAAATACTGCTTTATTGAAATATTCAAATGGTAAAAGGCCAAATTCACCTAAGCAATAATTTGCAGTCGTGCTAGGCCTATTCAAATGATTGAAACGCTTGCAAAATTTTTTAGAATTTTATTAGATTCAGATAGCTTTTTATGGAAACAAAATCCTCCGCCATATTTCATTTTTGACATTGATAGCATGTCAAACGTATTCTTTACAATTAATCCATTCTCAATGCCAAATTCTTAAAGTTTTTTGGCAGTCAAATATGCAGATTTATTTCCTTTCTTATGTAAATTCTCCAGATGCTGTTTGGATATGGACATGAATTACTCCCTATTCATAGACAAGCATGAATATGGACAATTTTAGAAATTATATACCATTTTCACTGCACATGAGGCATCGAGTCATGACTCAACTTGCCTAATTTTAACCGTTCAAACCGTTATAAATTCAAATTTATCCTGAGTCAAAACTTGAATGAATATTGCGATGGCATCGCGGACAAGGACTTGATACAATCATGGATATTATGGCGTATGATGAAATGGGCTCCAAAATATAAAACTAAGACATGGATAAAAAATTCACTTTTTTGATGTCAAGATACGTTTTAATGTATTATATAAGATTAATGTGTTATTCTTATTAGTTCAGATTAAATGCGATTTAATGTAGTAGATTGTATGCAAATGATCTATCGCAGACTAAAAAAACTATAAAAACTAAAAATTGTTGCGATAACTTTTCTTATCTATAAATATGATACTTTTATCTAAGTATGATAATTGATAACATAAGCATCACTTCATGTTTCATTGTTTACAAGCATACAACTTCAATTGAGAATCCCATGTTTCATACGGGTCCTAAAAACAACCTTAGCTGATCTCAGTATTTTATATCTTGAGAAACACTATACTAAATTTAAAAAAAGTATTTTATAATTCCTTTTGAATAGCATCATTAAGTATTAGCAAGAAATGAAAAGCCTTGCTATTGTTACTAGGTTTATTTCCTAAATTTTCGCTGCACAGGCCGCATCAGAGGATACAAAGGGAGGTAGGCTTTACAAACAATTTCAAACTTTAGATTTTAGATATATGACAGATATGGACAATATGATAAAAATAGGTAAGACAACATTCAGGCATAGAAAAATGTTCATGTAACGCAGTGGAAGATATCTCGGTGAGAATCATAGTGTCGTAGGTAGCATTCCTTTCAAATGACAGCCTAAATCGTCGGCGCGTAGCGCTAGACGTTTTAGGCTGATCATTTGAAAGGTAATATATGCATTGCTACTGAACCTAAAATTTATGACATCAAAAATCCAAGATTTTGATCAGCAAAAGACTCAAATCTATGATAATTTTCTACATAGCCAATGCAGCTCTAATCATTGAAGTATACAAAGCTTGAGATATCCATGAGTCTAAATTGTGAGCCATATGAATCACTTCAATGTCATTTTCACTGGGAACGCGAAGATGGATAGCGAAATGCTCCTACCTCAATGGTATAACCCTACTTACTCAGTAACAATATTGGACAAGCAGCATCAAATAGAGTCGTCAGTCACTTTATAAGAATAAGAATTGTTGATATTGATCTTTTTCTTCACGGGAGTTAATTTGTGGGTGATAAATGTGAATGAGTTGTGTTTCCATGAGTCTTATGTTCGTGTTATCTCGTTTTTTTCGGTTTTAAGGTTACTGTTATTCGTGTTGCAATTCTTTAAATGTTTGAATATTGAAGATGTTTCACGTGTGAAATGTTCCTTGATTCTTACATGGAGTGGCCGAATTGTACTTCCAATGTAGAAGTGTTGACATTGAAGACATGTTACCTTGTAAACAACATTTTTTCTGAAGCATATTTTGTTGTTTTTGATTGGGCATTCTATCATTTGACAATTATTTCCAAACTTATTTTTCTTTCGTAAGGCACTTCGCAGGGTTATATCTGATTTTTGTGCAAGACCAATGTTGAGTTGTTCCGATGTGAAGATTGTTTTGATCTTTTGATTGATATTATTATATACCCTTACGAAAGAAAAATAAGTTTGGAAATAATTGTCAAATGATAGAATGCCCAATCAAAAACAACAAAATATGCTTCAGAAAAAATGTTGTTTACAAGGTAACATGTCTTCAATGTCAACACTTCAACATTGGAAGTGCAATTCGGCCACTCCATGTAAGAATCAAGGAACATCTTCAATATTCAAACATTTAAAGAATTGCAACACGAATAACAGTAACCTTAAAACCGAAAAAAACGAGATAACACGAACATACGACTCATGGAAACACAACTCATTCACATTTATCACCCACAAATTAACTCCCGTGAAGAAAAAGATCAATATCAACAATTCTTATTTCTATAAAGTGACTGACGACTCTATTTGATGCTGCTTGTCCAATATTGTTACTGATTAAGTAGGGTTGTCCGCCGATATTTCACATGTCATTTTTCTATGAAAGTCGTTCATATACTCACTGAGATAAATAATGAAACCAACTATCATTGACTTGAATGGAAGTTTGTTTCATTTTTTTCTATGGTTTGAGATGATATCTCGCTTTCTATGTATCACCATTGAACTTCATATGATAAGGGAAATGATATAGGACCATCAAATTTCAAAATTTGATATTGATTACAGTAACAGCTAGAAGTTGAACAGAATCACTACCTACTGCTGACCAGATTTGACTTATGAAATGGCGCACGATAACTTTACCAGAGGAATGGCAATTGGGATGGTGCGTTGTGGTCAAAGTTCTACAACTGTTGCGAAAGAATTGAAAATTTCAAGGGTCGTTGTATGGAGGTGGTGGTGTCGTTGGAAAGCAGAAGGAAATGTGGAAAAGAAGAACGGATCAGGAAGACCAAGGGTATCATCCAAGCGGACAGATGCACGCTTAGTTTTAGCTGCTAAAAGAAACAGATTTGTGTCCGTCCCGAAGCTAATTGTGTACTGGAAGGTTGCTGGGAACGTTGCCTGTAGCGTTCGAACTGCATATCGAAGATTGCGAGAAGCTGGTATACAGTCTCGACGACCCGCTGTGAGAATTCCGCTGAGCCTGGAACATCGAAGGAGACGAGTGACGTGGTGTCAAGGTCATCAGTCGTGGAGTGACAGTCAGTGGGAACGTGTGCTCTGGACTGATGAATCGAGGTTTACTCTCGATTTCAAGGATGTTCGGATCCGTGTTCATCGCTTGCCAAGTGAACGATTTGCTCCATGTTGCGTCAAAGAACACGACCGGTACGGCGGCGGTAGTGTCATGGTTTGGGCCGGTATCTGGCAAAATGGAAAAACACCAGCAATCGTAGTGAAAGGAACATTGACAGGACAGCGATATGCCGACGAGATCGTGACACCGGTCGTGGTTCCAGCAGTGACATCGAATCAATTGATTTTTCAGGATGACAACGCAAGGCCCCATCGCGCTTCAGTGGTCTCTAACAGGATAGCAAGCAGTGGAATCCCAACCTTGGAATGGCCCTCACGTTCTCCCGACCTCTTGCCCATCGAGCACTGCTGGGATGAACTTGGTCGCAGAGTGAGGGAGAGGTACAACCACCCACCAGTGTCTTTGAAGATGTTGGCCGACAGACTGATCGAGCAGTGGAACCTCTTAGACCTGGCATTCATCCAGCGACTGTGCTCATACATGCCCTCACGCATCGATGCCTGTTTGGATGCTCGCGGTGGTCACACCCGTTTCTAACTTAAGTTGATAAAATCATGAGTATCAAATTAAATGTTTTTGAGTAAAGCATTCGAGTTCTC
The DNA here is from genome assembly GCA_907163375.1 of Prostheceraeus crozeri. Classification (NCBI taxonomy): domain Eukaryota; kingdom Metazoa; phylum Platyhelminthes; order Polycladida; family Euryleptidae; genus Prostheceraeus; species Prostheceraeus crozeri. Next base: position 94,197 of record CAJQUW010002020.1, on the reverse strand, counting down.
CTTTTACAAACAACAAGCAAACATACAGTACAACCAAGTTTAAGTCATAAGTATTCATATCAGGACTTGTTTCATTCTTTTTGTCACTGAGTATATATATCTCCAAATTAGACGGCTTTAACTGCATAATTATGGCCGTCTAATTTGCTATGTAATACCATTGAGGTAGGAGCATTTCGCTATCCATCTTCGCGTTCCCAGTGAAAATGACATTGAAGTGATTCATATGGCTCACAATTTAGACTCATAGATATCTCAAGCTTTGTATACTTCAATGATTAGAGCTGCATTGGCTATGTAGAAAATGATCATAGATTTGAGTCTTTTACAGATCAAAATCTTGTATTTTTGATGTCATAAATTTTAGGTTCAGTAGCAATGCATATATTACCTTTCAAATGATCAGCCTAAATCGTCTAGCGCTACGCGCCGACGATTTAGGCTGTCATTTGAAAGGAATGCTACCTACGACACTATGATTCTCACCGAGATATCTTCCACTGCGTTACATGAACATTTTTCTATGCCTGAATGTTGTCTTACCTATTTTTATCATATTGTCCATATCTGTCATATATCTAAAATCTAAAGTTTGAAATTGTTTGTAAAGCCTACCTCCCTTTGTATCCTCTGATGCGGCCTGTGCAGCGAAAATTTAGGAAATAAACCTATTAATAATAGCAAGGTTTTTCATTTCTTGATAATACTAAATTTAAAGATTGACTGTTTGATGGAAAGTTTCTAATTTTGCCACTCCTTGATAAAACATAGCAGGCCTGATGCAATGACTGTGTGATGCATGTTCCGGTAGCTTAGAAATTGAATGAATAGTTACTGAATTCTTTCAAAAAATAGTGTTCTAAGGTAACACAGATTACGAAATATTGCTGAAGGTATGAAAATTAAAGAAAAACAACTAAAAGTAAATCATAGTGACGCATGCAACGTAGTTCATGTGCAAGATATGTAATTGTTCTTTACAGACTTTCTTGATTGATAACTGTGCTTAATGTCGCGCATTACCAGCGATTTCATCTCATTGAAGCAATCTCCTAGATAGCGCGAACGTTCAATTTACTAGTATGCCTATCCTCTAAGCTACTGAGAGCAGATAAGTGTATTTGATTTTGCTGACATAGTCGAAAAAGCATCCTACCTGTTGAGATCAATTATATCCCAATGAAAAGTATGGTTGAACTAAAGAAAATTAAGCTGCAGAATAATATAGGTGACTAATGACACTTCATAGTTAACAAGTTTCTAGTTTTAAGGCAAGCTTGTGTTGCATTGGAAGCATGAAATGTGAATTCAAGATTAAGCCTATACCCTGCCGCACTCGCTTGAAAATAATGTGTTTTTGCAGTATTGCCCTGTCAGTATGAACTTACTATAAATTTTCAAGTCATAAGTTTTCTTTTCAAACGTCTTATTTGAGTTTCTTGATCAATGTTGCAATAACCTATTGTAACAACGTTATTGTGACTCATAAGAGACCTCACATAATTAATGAATTCTCAGTTTGTAAAAGTTAAATTCAACAAAATTGTCAGTCTACATTGTAAATACTTACCCTTTAGCGATATCAATTTATTAAATATTGAACTGATTTCAGCCAGGAATTATTTTAATGCTTGATTTTCAGACATCTTAAAGAAATTTAATCCAAAGTTGACAGGATTTTCTACTGGAGTCGGAGGCCCTGATGGCAAAAACGCTCATTTCAACGTTGCAGTGGTTGGAGAAAGAGCTGAGTATGTCTAGATTGCTTGTTAATGTAATAATCAATTCTTCTAGCAGACATATCAATGATCTTTTCAGGGGCATGCCAGACCAAGCGAGAAAAGTGACTCAACGGATGAGAGACACACTAGGTACGTTTCATGCAACTTTCTTATCAATTATATTTCCCTGTCTAGATGTACAAGCTATTTCATTTGTACATTCAGGAGCAAGCTTCGATTATGATTGGAAACTCATCAACTTATTCATCGGTGGCAATGATATTTGCGATTACTGCAAATTTCCGGACCGTTTTGCTCCTGAAAAATACATTGAGAATATTCGGAAAGCTATTGACTATTTTCACGAGAATGTGCCGCGAGCTTTGGTGAATCTAATTCTCACTGTTGACGCAAGTCCAGTGGCTGATATTCAGAAATTGTCGTTAACATGCAAGATGCTTTTCCAGTAAGTCAAATAAGAGCTCGGAAAACATTTTTTGTGTTCAATAATAACTGATCACGGATTTTCTTAACAGCAGTCAAAAACTCATATTATCCGGTGGATGACATTCAAATGAATTTTTCCTATTTTGAAACAATTTTGAATGCCCACATGCATAGTCCTATAGATCCCATACTAATTATACTAACGACCTGAGAATCGGGTCGTGTTTCGTGAATCGAATCGAATCGTAGAGAGAGCTATAATTAACTTACATTAGTATATTTTTGATGTATGGTTTCTTTTGCAAGCGACACCGTTAGCCAAATGGAAAGTAGGACCTAGTCATGATTTGTTATGACTCTAACCGTGACAACCTGGCACTCATAAAATAATAAAGCTGTCAAAACATAGTGTCTATACTTCTGAGTCAATAATGCATAGTGTGCACTACACTTTATAACTAAGCCATTTTCGAATGACATCGATTGACGCTAGATTACTAGCTAAATAGTTTATGTTGACTTGACATGCGACTTCCCAGTGGCATCACTTTGCCAAAAATGTGTATTTATTAATTAACTAGGCTTGTAACCGCGGGCATGTAGATTTCAGATTTCACTCAGGACTGAAAAAGCAGTTTCCCTCAATCGCTTCCTTTTATGTCTTAAAAGCTCGGGAAAGGACACACTCTGTGTCAAAAATCAGCGGACAAGTTGCAACATTTCTATCATGAAATTCAGTAAGCAATCATAGACTTTTTGTAGCAAGTGAGCGCCATGCCAATTTCTCGCGCTATCCCTGCTTGTAATTACACGACATCCTTATCATGTATATTATACCTCAAAATGTTGCAAGAACTTTTTCCTCAGTTGAACTCAATTGGAGAAGGCCGGCCTGAGTGGTTCATGCTGGATGGAGCGCCTACACACTCTGCTTTGATACTGCAGGGCTGGCTGGATAAAAACTTCGTTCATTGGATTGGTCAAAGGGGGACAGTCGAATGGGCTGCTCGATCCATCGACCTGAATTCTATGGATTACTTCTTTTGTGGATGCGTTAAACACTTAGAATATTCCGTGCGCATGAATGACCTGGATCATTTGCGAACTCGAAATTGTGATGCTTGTCAGGAAATTAACGATGATTCAGATTTGCTGAATCGAGTGCTCGAAAAAAATCACCATCGACTCAATTTATGTGTGGCTGCTGGTAGGCAGGATTTTGAACATTTGTGAATACCTACAGAAGTATATAATTTTCTTAATTATATTGATTACAATTGTGTATTTTTCTCCTTTGAAAGTCATTTAAAGTGACCTACAGGATCAGTTAAAATCTTGGTGCGCGACTTTATGGTCACCCTGTATAACATAAAATTTGTAGCCTTCTACATTCGTCACTCTATAGGTTCACACTGATATATGCAAAGGAAGGGATTAAAAAAATATATTGAACATTATAGTTTTGACATACTCTCGAATAAGCCTGGAAATGGAAAACATGGAAGTTCGGGTTCACGATCCCGGGCTATAGTTAATAATATTCAAGAGCTTTTACAACAAACGACTCCCCAGATCAACATGCTACAGCTGCTACAGTTGCTTCGACTAAATCTTCTTATTGAACAATTCCGACGTCGTCAACCGAAGTTTCAATGAAAATCCAACAATGCGCTTAATAATCAGGTTTAAGTCGTTTCGAATGATCCATAGATTACAAATCAAAAGTAAACATCAGTTGGGGTAACTGTGACCAGCCGAAGTCAGCCGATTTGAAATATGTCGAATCAAATATAATCTCGAAGCTTCGCAGGTCCCTGAATTATATAACCAGTCGATAATTTCAGATTGTTTACAAAAGTTTTTGGACTCGATATTCATGTGAAGATGGAGTAGCCTAATTGCCATTTTGATGATCGGTTCACAACTGATTTTCAGAACGTTCTGGTGCAAGTGTGCATCCACGCGTCCTCGTGAGGAAGTTGTTAATTATGCAAGACGCCTCCAGAACCTAACATATGAATTATATGCTGAACGAAGGTATGAAGATCGAGATGACTTTGCCGTTGTGCTTCAACCTTTCTTTAGGAACACATATCCGCCTGTTCTGCCGAATGTAAGTTGCTTATTGTAAATGAAATAACCGGTGATTCTGTTTTTAATATGTATTGCTTGAAGGGAGAAGTCGATTTATCGTATTTGGCTCCAGATTGTTTTCATTTTGGACCCAAAGCCAATGCCATTGCAGCACTGAGCCTTTGGAGAAATATGGTGAGTTAATTTTGAAATAAATTCCGCGAGGAATAATTGTGATAATGTACTTTTTCTACAGATGGAGCCAGAGGGGCGAAAAACGGAAAAGGTAGTTTGGACAGATCCTTTGAACATTGTTTGTCCATCTAGTGTGAGTATCTTTGCAAGAAATTTGAAAAATTGCTAACACATTTTCAACAATCAAACATTTTTGCCACAAATTTCGCATTTTATTTCCAGGATCATCCATATATTTTCACAAGGAAAAACAGTCAATGAAGTGAATTATTATTGGTTGGCACAACTTCACAAATCACATGATGGAAGAATAATACATCTCACCGTTTCAATAATCTTCGTGTCGAGCGCATTTCCAAATACATTTTTGAATACATATGCAAAAGCTTTTTAAAAGTTGCGATAGCATCATTCATCTTACATTAAGTTTTGGTGCGGTTGATATAACCAGTCTTGGAACAGCATGCATTTATGAAAGTCAGATTCAAATACAAATAGTAAATAGTAAAATGCTTGCTTCTAAAGCGGCTGCCACTGGTTGCTAGATAGAGTAATCCGTCGTGTATATTATCCATATAATATATTTTACATAGAGTAACTAGGCCTATTACTCCCAATCTTTTTGCCATCATTTGTCGGTCAGATTTTTAAAATGAAGACAAACTTAAAAAATAATATCTTAACAAATTATACTAGCACACGTATGTATACTAATACCTAGCTAGCAACACTATCGTGCAGACTGTAGAATGCATTAGTAGAGTGCAAATTCATCACAATTCACTCTATTACTTGTAATTGAGTATTTAAACAAGTTGGAGGTCCCTGTGGGCCCGCTTGGGACAGGTAGAGCATGTCCTGATCTCGAATATTGAAAGGTAGCGATGAAAGGTCAAAATTAGCTCATGCGTATACGACTGATGATGAGACCTGGTGAGAAATAATTTTATCCACTACCGCGATGTTTAGATGCAAACATGAGACAAATTGAATAGCAAAATAGAAACAATTAATACTAAAAGCCTTTTCATCAAGCGAAGCGATTCGAGTATACAAAATCCGAGTACGTTAAACAAATACAGATAAAATGAAAATTTTAACAATTCAACAGGCTTATTTAGCGATAAATGCACGGTCTGTGCGGATATGTAGGCCCTAGTTACTATACAATGGTAACTAGAAAATTGATTGTTTTGCGCTAATTTGATAAAGCAATCATTGCTTCCTTCAAAAGGGATGTATAAAGGATTATACTCCCTTATACAATTTATCATCTCAAGCTTCATCATGCAGCGATTCGCATCGAAGAAGTAGTGTTAAAGAAAAACAGAGGCAATCTACTCACTTACTTCACACGTTTAAAATCATCAAGTTAGCGATGCAATCAGTTAAAACAACTTCCACACCTTTCCGCATGAGGAGTAGCCTATAATTCAATATTGTCATGTCAGAAATCTTCAAATATTTGTATCTCACATTATATATTTCTGTACCTATAATAATGATGATAATGAGTCTTTCAAATATCATTCCTACTGTATCTACTGCATTTCTTCATGCCAGATTAAACAAAAGGGTATCAGTGGAATAAATAGTGTCGCGGAATCACGCATCACTGTGTGACACTATAAATATGATTTTAAGACTCAAATCAAGCCTGCGTGATACTCAAATGACAGTGTGCTTACCACAGACGATTGATATAACTAGTAGGTGTCATAGGTTTGTGCGCGAGGAAAGAACTATCCCGTGTGTTCGACATTTTTGGCACAAATTTATTCATCCAATTAGAAACTGACTATTCAACCAGGCTACTCCAAACTCACTGCAGCTTTAAAACGCTTGTTGCCACAAATGCGATTATCCAACAAGTTTCACTGAAATGGAAGAAGAAAGATAAATAAAATCCGAGATTATCGAAAAATGGCCCATGTGATGATATAGATGAGAGTAGGCCTAGCAACTAAGACTCAAAGTTGTAAATAGAGAGAAGGACAGAGAGGTCCACTACGCACGGACGAGGAAAATATTGAAGGAGAGAAACAAAGAAGCAAGGAGACACGAAACAAAAAGAAAATTAAACGGATTTTCTGCAAAAACTTGTATTGGGTTTACCCAATAAGAGATACAAGTTTTCCAAGTCAAATTTTCAACTAATGAGTATAATCAAGTAAACGAAGTACATTCTTTATACTTTGTGCTGATATAAAGATTCTTCTACAGGTCAAAATTCTTATTTTTCGATAATTTCATCACAGTAGGCTTATTGCTGTATAAATAAAAATGTTATTTCTTTCCCGAAGTTTCTATTCGATGACTTGGGTGATAGCTTGCAACTGAAAACAAGAAATTCTGAGACATCGACTATAATTGGTAAAAATAGGGGCATAGAAATTATTAACATCCTAGTAGTCTGTGCCTAGCAGCATGCCTATAGTCCATTCTACTTTATGCTTTAATTGAGAACGTGAACGCAGTAAGTGTTGGGATCTGAAATTTGACCACCAACTGACACGAGTTTCTGCTAACATTCATCGGACATCCACTTACTCGTATATTCGACCTCGTAGGTTACATTAAGCGACTTCGTAATTAATGTAAATGTTGCATTCAAGTCTTACCGGACATCTTTGAAGTGATGTTCTTGTAACTTGTGGGACCATGAGAAGTGTATGGTGTGGTATTAGTGGGAAACGATTTTTTATTGCAATAACTGTAACATCAAAAGCCTAAGTACATACAGTATTGCGTTATAAAGCTTTCCTTTAATTATCCTACACTGATATACTGACTAGTAGTAGAAGCGTTTTTATTCGTGAAATAGAAATCATTACATACATGAAGACATACACACTTTCGACACATCTGCATATAGAGACAAATTGCAATAATCTAATGAATAAATGTACATCCATTGCTTAAGTTACGGACTCAGAGGCACACAGTACTTCTTAGAGTATCTTAGAACTGATGGCATGCCACCATTGAGAAGATGGTTTGCGTCTCGAGACAACCGAGTCCATAAAATAGAGGTCAAGCGCAGGCGTTGATCATCAATTATGGCTGATGTGCAGTGACATGACTAATTTTCCTTATTGTAGTCATGATGAATTATGTGGTGAGCTCGGTTATGAACCATACTCGAGGTCTTCGCTTGTTTGTTGTTCAGGCCCACAAACAATGGACAAGAAATATTCCATGACTGAACGCACTGTCACCGATGAGGATCGCAGGTTGAAATGATAGGTCTCAATCTGCGCACTATGTAAAGCCTTTGACTGCATTTATGACGTACATGCTCCATTTGTGAGACCCAATTGAGCTTATCATTGAATATTACCAAAAGTAATTTAATTGATGACTCTCTTGATATTGTCGTGCGCTTTAAAAAATGGATCGGTTTGCGAGTTACTAACATATATTTGGATTTCGTCGTGTCAACCGAAAGTTTATTCGAAATGGACCAATGAATAAAATTGCGCGTTTCCTCCTCTATCATCTCATAGATAGTGTCAGGCGAATTTGTGCTTAGTGGGAGGATCAGTGTAATATCATCAGCCTATTTTACGATGGTTGCTGTCGTTATCACGGTGTACATGCAACGGTGCATGTACGGTGTTGATGCACATGCAATATAAACTTGGTCTAAGGACCGAAGCTTGTAGAACTCCTCTTCGAATAGGAACTGCATGCGAGAACGTGTTGTCAATTTTCGCAAATGAAGTTCTGTTCTTAAAGTAATTTTCTGTCCAAGATAGAAAGCCAATTAGGAACCGTTGATCTTGTAATTTGTTAAGGACAAGTTCGTGGTCGAAAGAGTCAAAAGCAGTCAAAAGCATGAGAAAGATCAAAGCTCATTATGCATGCACCATGATTGGATTTGTCATCATAACCACACGCAGTCGCGTCAAACAGTCGATGAGCTTGGTCGGAAGCCGTGTGGGTTCTTCAGCATATGAATGCTCGAACCAGAGACGTAGCCTGTTTAAAACAATACGTTCCAAGAGTTTTCCAGGAAGTGGCAAAAGTGCAATATAGCGGACTAATTGAAGATTTTTGACTTAATGATGATTGAATCACACATTCATTGTTCAATAGAAATACGAAAATCATAGTTCTAGCAAAGCCAAAAAGCGCGCAGACGCCTTTTTCATTTTTCAAAAAGGCCATTATAATGCATGATTATGTAAGGCATGATTATCCACAGGTTTATAAGTTCCACGAAGCAGGTAAATATCTTCCTGCTTGGAAATTATCAACCTGGTGCAGACTTCTAATAAAAAGGTCATGCATTATAGCAGATAATGCATAGATTTCTTCGGTCATTATTTGTCATAACAACCTCGAGTCTTCGGCTCTCGGTAATTATAGCAATAATGACCTCAAATCTATGCATTATCTATGACATAAGTCACAAGACGACAGGATTTCTATTGAATGTGATTGTTATGCTGACTTGGCATGCAGCAATGACCATCAGATACTCATGCGATAACGCGCATTCGTATCTATGGTCATTGCCGCCCTTCAAACCAGCATAACAATCACACAGTGATCACAACAAAGTTTTCAGTTTTGTGGTTGGAAAGAGCCAGGAGTATTTTAAGAGGTTATTATTATTGATCTTATTCTTATACATGTACAAAATTTTTCGACTGCTATCCGGCAATCATCTTCAGGTACAAAAGAATTTCATATTGGTGTTAGTAAGGAGTTTAAATGTGTGAGATTAATTTGAAAATGATATTTACAATGAGATGTGGTATGATATAATGTAGATATGAACAGGTTGCACTGGGTTACATATCTTTACCAGTAGGAAAAGAATTTACCTGACATGTAAGATGAAAAATGATGAACTATGTTAGTATGTAGTTAATAGAAAAGAAAATCACGATAACTGTCAAGTTCAGCTTTATTATTGATTGGTGGATTGAATTTATGTATGATGAATGCCTCACGCAATCGTAAATTAGTGGTATCGTCGTCGTAGGCCAGAATGTCGATGGTGATGTTGGTATGTTCTACTTGACAATTACGAATGTGCTTAAAAACAGATGACGTTGGAGTTGAAAGGTGTTCTTTAAAGCGGATATGAAGTGGTCTAATAGTGCTGCCTATATAAAATTGATTGCATTTGTTGCAGTTTATTTTGTAAACAACATTTTTTCGATTACACAATAGTTCGTTGATTATTGTACAGTTCGTAAGAGAACATGGCTTCATATTTGTTTCATTCTTTTTCAGCTGTTGACGAAGAGTTTTGTTGCGCCTAGTTATTCGAACGTTGAGGTTGTGCTTATGAAAAATCCGTTTTATTCGTGAATCTATTTTGTCTGTTATATATGGGAAAGGGAAACATAAAACATCCTTATTGACCCATTGATAATTATTACGCTTTCTTGAATTCCTTCGTCATTGGAGTTTCATGTTCGAAGATCGTATGATTTGCTCGTTATAGTCGTTAATGCGTAATAAGTTGTCAAATTCCTCCTTGTGCTTCTTGAGAGTTAATTTATCTGAGCATCGTTCAGTGATTCTCTTCTTCTCATTCAGGATGAAGTTCATTTTCGTCTTTGTTGGTATATGTGACTTAGAATGTGCAAAAATGTTCTTTTTGCAGCTTTCTTATAAAATTCAAATTGAAAGTCATTGGATGAATTTACAGTGATTGTGAAGTCGAAAAGACTCAAAGTTCTATTATCATTTCTAGGATACTCAATTTCAAATTTTATGTCTGGATATTGAGCATTCAGAGACTGTAGAAGATCGAGAGCCTGTTCTATACTATTCGCTAAGGCGAAGCAGTCATCTATGTATCGCTTGAATAAGGGCAGATGGTTGATGTTTTGAAGAGCATTATTTTCGATTGTCTCAATGAAAATTGAAGCGAGCAATCCAGAAAGGGAGTTGCCCATTGGCAAGCCTTTGATTTGTTGGTAAATGGTACCTTGATAATGAAAAAATGTATTGTGAAGAATGATATTCAAAAGATCTTGTATGTTGTTCAGTGATAAACCTTTGATGCAAAGAATGTTATTGTCTTCAAGCTTGTTAATCACGGCTGAAACAGCGTCATTGATCGGAATCGAAGTGTACATTGATGCGATATCATAGCTGAAAGGATAAAGTTGTTCATTTGTTGTCACATGTTTAATGGAATTTATTAACTGATGACTTGATTCAAGGTGTGTTGAAATGTTTTTGAGCATAGGCGATAGAAAGTTTGTCAATAGCCATGATAGTTTCTCGGTTTGTCCTTTTATGTTTGAGACAATGGGTCGAATTTTCAATTGGTCACTTTCTTTGTGTGTTTTTATCAAATGGCAAAATTGAGGCATTGTAGAGTTAGTTGCAATGTAACTTTTAGTGATAAAAGTCGAAAGATGTCTGTCTTTTGGCGATGTTTTTCTAGACCAAGTTTATTTTTTGTTCAATTGTTGTAGTGGTTAGATGTGGTATTCGTATGTGGAAAGGTCTGTTAAGTGTCTGAGACCAGCTTCCTTGTAAATGTCTTTATTCACAATGCAGAATTCAGAACCTTTATCTGAGGGCAGAAAAGTAAGTCTTTGTTTCTTAAGTTTTCCAAAGTATGTTTTTCAGATGAGGAGAGATTTGTATATTTGGGTTGAAATCTTATGTCATCAACAATTTTCTTCAATTCAAGCTGATGAAGTATGACTTCGACAGGTGGCATACTGAGATATGAATGACAGGGATATTTTTGTGGTTGATTAGTGTTTTGGTTCTCATTTTTATTCTCAAATTCGACACTCCAACGTAGTTGGTGAGCAAATCGGCTAAAATTTACATGAAAGTCAGTTTTTGAGTTTTCATTGTACAACCTGCTCATATCTACATTATATCATACCACATCTCATTGTAAATATCATTTTCAAATTAATCTCACACATTTAAACTCCTTACTAACACCAATATGAAATTCTTTTGTACCTGAAGATGATTGCCGGATAGCAGTCGAAAAATTTTGTACATGTATAAGAATAAGATCAATAATAATAACCTCTTAAAATACTCCTGGCTCTTTCCAACCACAAAACTGAAAATGACAAGTCAGGGCCTCTTTCAAACAACAAAGTTTGTTTTCATTTTATCATTCAAAAATATACAGCCTCTATGTATAGCAAATCTGCGTAATGATTGCATATTTAGAATGCGAAATTGGAATGAATTCATTTTTAGACAAATGTCGGCTGTCGAAGAAATTTGGGGTGCTAAGATAACTGCGAGGATATAGAATATATGAAATATATAATAATTCAAAATGCACGCTGCATGCTTACAGCAAATACACTATGTGCGAACTTTCAATGCACGGGATTGTCAAGCCTAAAATTAAATAACAAATGACCAGTGGCGTCTTCTCCGTACCTGTGAGGCTTTCGGCGCATCCTCAAAAATTATTTACCAACATTTATAAAAATGAAAAGTGTCATCATTCATTTAAATTCGATAGCTTCTCGTGATAGCTGTGCACAGCTTCCGTCTCAAAATCAGACGCTCAACCTCAAGAGTGAACAGTTTTGCAGCACGTGCTTGAATCACAGCTGTTTTCTTCGAACAATTAGACACACAAGCTACTCGTGTGTTCAGACGGAGCACTGATGTTCAGACAGCGAAAGAGAGTTGTGTGCGTGTGAGGCAGCAAGCGCACGCGCCCGCGACAATATTGGCTTTCCCGATAGACATGATGCTTTGCCTTCTCCAATTTTTGCAATGAAATTCTACGCAATTCTTGATCGAGGCGCGGTGCCTAAATATAGTAAGGGAAGCGCAACCTAATTGTTCCTAGCTTCGCTTAATGCGAGAGAGGCCAATACGTCAACAGTGGCAGATGGATGACGTTCAGACAAGACTGCGATCAGATGATGAGCGCTCTCCAATGAAGGCAGAGTAATGCATCCGACTCGAACACCCAGATTCGGTAGAATTCCATAATTTGTTTTTACGTGATTGATGTGACACTATATTTAGTACTGCAGATGAGATCATAATTACGCCTTTCGTCCCAAGGGAATATACTGAAAAGATGACAGTCGTCAAGCAAGGTAGGCCAACACCTGATAAGAAAAATTGAAAGTACTCACACAGATAGAAATAAGAAATGCACAAGACATTTTAATGCATCAAAATTTCAAACATGTGAGTGGCTGACCGACCGTCAAAAACGCAAGAAACTGTTCGCCTTGCCTCCTTTTTTTCTCGAGAAAATGTGGTCTGGACAGAGAGGGGATATAGTGATATAGCCGCTCCTTGAATAAGGCGGTAAAGTGACATGAGCAATCACTTCGCATGTGCACTTTCACTTGACCTTAAAAATGTTCGGAAAATTGTTATCAAAAATTCAGCTTTTATGAAAATTAATGTTGTGACATAAAAGTGCTTTGTATAGAAATAGTATCCCAATGCCGAGTGAAGGCCTATGGTCAGGGAGCACGCGACGTCCACTGCAAATGACCACAAGTTTTTCTTATTTGAAATATCCTATGAATTGGGTGGAACTTTCATATAAAATCCAAGTTTCATGCTCTTGTCATGCAGTCTTCTTCACATCAAAATATTAATTTTTACTAACTTGATTTGTATATATGTATGCAGCATCAATAGAAAACCCAAGTTTTGCACCGTTACCCCAGGTCGACCCATAACCCAAGTTTGACCCAAAACCCAAGGTCCAACCTTTCTTACAGTATCATCTCTCGGAATCATTGTTCACATCAATCGAAGTTAATTTATTGAAATAGCAAATATAACTGAAAAGAAACGCCTTCATGAATAATTTGTGATCAATTCATTAATGGACCGCCATTTGTCAAGGAGATGAAGATTAATCTCTAAATGCATCTAGACGTTAGCACTATTTTTAAAATTTGTCGTTTATAATTGTTTATTTCTTTTGTTTTATAGTTATAGATGTATTTATTAATGAGAACCTATGGCTACTATGAGACTTACACAAATAAGTAAAAATAAGTAAAAATTTGTTATCACTAGCAACGTCCCCTAAAACTACACTAGGTGACATGCCACGCTCAATTACGCGTAATTCACGCGTAAACTACGCGTAATTTACACATGACCCTAAACATCCGTGGCTATGGGTGACATTGCTGCAACATCTGTCGGCAGTCCTGTTATATAAACTTCGCGTCTCATGTGTCTGCATGCATCAGAGGCTAAACAATGTGATAGGACCTCAATTTCATGCTCAGGGAAGACAGAACATGCTTAGCAGTTCATTCGTGGTTCATACGGCAACGTAGACAATTGTAGACGACGCGCAAACTATAAACGATCGCCCGCGCGTATTCATAAACATTCCGCGTGTTTTAACAGCATCAGATCAAGTGATTTCTGACTCTTAATGCAGCGCGTATTGCGCGCGCAGAAGAATAGAATGTCTTTAACCACGGATGCTTGGGGTGCTCCGTAATTACGCGTGGCATGTCACCTAGTGATATCAGCATGCTGTGGATAGCCAATTCAAGGCTTTGATTTCGAATCTAGGGCCTATTCATTTAAATGACTGTTTGATTGTTTTAGAGACCAGGGGTATGATCAATGACATCTGTTGAAGCCTCTGCTTTTCGCAGACGCTATTAATGAACATAACTGAGTAATAGCTTCTATTTATCTAGCCGCTGCTATTGTGCTGATAGCTGAGGTGAGCAACATTTACTAATAAGCTTGTGTTTACTTGGTAAATAGCAAAATCTTATCAGAAGGTGTACCCACTGCTTGTTCTTCTAATATTCTTTGATAGTGATTCTCAATGATGTGGTGTCTGACTTTGCAACTCCTTTATCCATTATTCTTGCACCGAATGTTGTAGCCGATCACATGCGGCATAGAAATTGATAACAATGGGCCTCTAGAATGCTTCGTGGCACTACATAATTGTAACATAAAAACGCACGTATTTTCATTAAGGAACACTTGTTAACGAATGTCATTTGGTCAGAAACAGTTACATGCACAGAATTAGATTGTTTAATCGTGGCACTTTGCTAGAAGTGCAAACTGATTCAAAACGATGGCACATGCAGGAACTTAAGTAAGCTTTGGCAAAAAGAAATTTTTGATGCCTTGCAGAGATAGGAAAAAGTAGTCGTGCGTCGCTTTGCAGATTGCTCTGAATTCCTTCAAAATGCTCCGATCGTCACAATTCCTTCAGATTCGAAGAATTCAGATCATTGCGCAAAAGTTTTCTCGATAATGTTGGGCCCTCATATTATTATTAAAAAAGTTAGCAGGCGCACGAAAAAACGTTCACAAACTTCTCTGTAGAGCTTGACATCGTCTGCGTCTCTTTGATGTGTGATCCGGTTGATAAGTCACTGAAACATCGCACAATTTGGCGTGTTTAATGTTGAACTGGCTGCTCATTGTTCGATTGCTATGGTACTGTCAGCAGTTCGTGCCATTTCATTAGCGTTACATGTTCCAAAGTTTCCTTTCTAGTCAAATAGAAGAAGAGACGACCTGTCTAATTCTGTGGTCACATGTGTACGCTTTTCATAGGCATTCATGCCAAAAGTTAGTTCATCGGCTGTGCCGCGAACTAACATGACGTGTCGCACACATCACACGCGTCATGTAATTTTCTTGACAGGTTCTGCTAACAAACAGGGTCTGACAAGAAACTTCAACAAACAGAATGGCAGCACTTCATTGCTCAGTAAAATATTCATGTTGCTTTAGCCTTCTGATTATGACTTCTATTAAGCTATTGGAAGGTCTTATTTAGAAGAAGTCATTGATCATACCGCACCTCAGAATTATTTCTGTTTAGGCTATTTGATAAAAATATCCGGCACAGATTTTTCACACTAATTCGCATAATAGCTATGCGGTTCGCTTTCGCAATAAAACTAATTACACAGTTTCATACATGTAAATGATACTGGTGCATGCGATTAACAAATACATTGCAATTGTATTATTTCTTGCAATTCAATATTTTGCAATCACTTTTCTTCCAAGACTTTCACAATTAGCTTGCCTTTTTAAATTTGAAGGCAGCAAACATCTGTGTCAGATTATCTCCCATTTTCCACTTGAGACAAATTTACAAATGTCATCTTTATTGATAACGATTTATTATGATAGGCCATCCTTACCAGCAATATGCTTATAGCATGTCTTTGATCACCTGCATTAACCCCTTAACTACCAATTTACTTTGCTCTTTCCAATCTCTAAAAATAAAATGACTAGCTAAGGAATATTCCCAATTTGTAACCCCTTAATGCCGACGGCATTTATAATTTAAAAACATCCACCAGATCCTGAATTTTTTTTATATTTACAGATTTTCGGTCAGTACATAGCTGAAATTAATTTTCTCTGTCCTTAGAAGGATCGTGCATACAAACTATGATTCCCATGCGATCATTTTACTCAAAACATTGGATTTTTTATATAAACATATACTCTAAAAATACGAGTTAATATCGTCACTTTCGGTCTACTCACAAGCATGATGCTTTCGATCACAGTCGCCGACGTGTGATGCTCGCTCGTTTGGGCAGCATATGTATATCATGTTTATGCATATAATATCGTGTTTCGGATCTTTCGTTAAGACTATTCCAACAATAGAAGCACATTTTGTTGGATTTGAATAAAATATTGTAGCAGGTAGAAAGAGAAACATGGTTCTATTAAGAAGAAGGCTATATATCAGAATTCAGTAGCCCTATACCCCTACAACATTGAAACGTTTCCGTTATGTTTCAAATTAGTCTCAATACGTCTCATTATGTTCCCCAGACACAAAATGTCGGGTTGAGAGTTTTAAGAAAGGTATAGTATAATCTAAGTAAAATCAGACCATATTGAATGATCATTTATTAGTTATTGATCTTTTAACTGATGTATCGAGGTATAATGATTATTCGTCTCTTTTTCGTTCCCCCACGTCTCGATAAGTTTCATTTCATTCACCATCATCCAACACCTTGTTGATATTTAATGTGAGGTTTTTCATAATCAGAAGACCACATATTATGATAAGATTCACATTAAATTAAGCTCATTACTCTAGTTTGTCTGACACGTAATGAGACGAATTGAGACTTATTGAAACGTTTGTTTTATAAGTTTCAATTGGTCTCAATTTGTTTCATGCGAAACTTTAACTTTAAAATGAGGCATGCCTGAATTATCGTATAAATTTGTCGTAATTCCTTTTCAAAAAAATCTGATACGATTTGATAATGAATTTGGAATATATGGAATTCATTTACGATTCGTTCCTTCACAATTTGATATATATTATCAATGTTGATCTATTAAATTGTCGTGACTTTGGTTGCTGGACACGTCAAAAACTTCGGAAGTCTGCTTTACACTCAATTTGAATACGCAAAAATTTTACAGCATACTATGCTCATGGAGTTCTATATGTAGTCTATATATGATTTAAAAATTCATCATTGGTTTCTACCCATGCATTTCTTATATTAATAGGATTCATGCTTGGTATCAGAAGAATAACAATTTTGCGACTACATTTGGAATAGATTATAATTGCAACATTTTGATATTATCATACAGTACCTAAGTCTTTTTACGGCTGTGCTTATTCAATGCATGGACTGAGTCTGTCTTTCGATGATTTACGCAGCTTTAAAGACCCAGTCCGCCCAATTTTTCATGTTACCCTGTTTAGATAGCTAATGATGTTTAAGGAACTGTGTGCATATTCATTCGTTCGTATCGAGATGCATTAACACACACGGAGCCGATGAAAGTATTCTCGTGACGTCATTCGGGGAAGTCAAAGGAGCAGACAACAGTACAGCCTATTGACATCAGCCGCGGACTCGCCCCTTGCTGACGCTGAAACAGCAAGCGGAATCGCCAAGCAATCGATCATGGCAGCTTCTAAAGAAAGTACGTGATCCTGTTTCATTTTGGTGCGGTAGATTTATAATACAGAGTCAGGACAATGCCCAAATTTTCATATTTTACATTAGTACATCATCATATACGAATTTGTCAGAACTACGAATAGCGATGAACTGAATGTATAAGGCGCAATGAACTAATGAACGCGATGAAGATGATAAATGTTTATCGCATTTATTGATACCAGATGATATAATTTTACGATATTTCACTTGAGTATTTCACATATTAGATTTCTGATGCAGTATTATGATAACGCCCATAGTTTTATATTTTACATTAATACAGCATAATTTACGATTTTGTCAGAATTACGAATTAGCGATGAACTGAATGAATTAGGCGCAATGAACTAACGCGACGAAGATGATAAATTTTTGTCGCATTTTTTGATGCCAGATATCAAATTAATTTGATGCCAGATATGAGTCCAGTGCATTGTGTCCCATCGAATTGTGTCTTGAAAAATGCAAAAAGTAATTGTATTGAATATATTTGTCACCTGTATCCTACTTTATTCATCTTTTTTTAAAAGCATCAAACTCAAAAAGAAAATAAATGACAAAAAATAATGGTCTCAAAACTCAAAAATAAACTTTTGCCGTTACCTGGTTTTATCAATATTTCACATTCAAATTGAGGTTTTCGCCAGAGCGTCCAAAAAGATTTTTGGAGTAACCTAATCACAAAATCATCTAAATACATGTAAATTCTAAGTCTACATTGTTACTCGCATCTCGCGAATAACATCGTGGCACAAATTTTTTGGATCAGTCTCAGCTCACATTATATTCTCACCTTCATTATATCGTCTTCGCTTCAAGATAAGGGATTCTAGTGCCAAGATAATTTCAAAAATGAAAATTAGTGTCGAATTACGCATGAACATGAATATGAATAACACTTTTGCAAAATAAGGACATAGATAAATGAAAATGAAAAAAATACTCACTTGAAAGCCTGATCTCATTCTCATTAATAAATCTATGAATAATTGTTGTCAGTTTATTACAGATAAAGATATAACTGGGTATGCGTTTGAGCCCAGTAAAGTGTCAAGGAAGACAAAAGGCGAGTATTCTGAAGCAGGTGTCGCTCATCCAACTGAAGAGACTGAAGAGGACATGCATCCTCAAGTGATTTGTCCAGACGAACGGCGGTTATTGACATCATCGTCATGGTGTTTATGTGCGAACTGTGAAGTTATGCCTTCATCAAGAGAGTGTTTGCTGCCTTGAACAAAATAGTGTTGATGAAAAACGCTATAATGAATATATCACTTATAACTCTGATTTTCAATCTACTTGCTTGAATCAGGGAGTGCTAGACATGTCCATCGCTATGCGCGCTTCTTTTTCGCAAAAGCACCCAGTGCAGATCAGCGAACACCAGAGCTTTACCGACATATAGCCTACTGTAATTTTGTGCATTGGATATACAACAGGAGTTTGGGCCGTCATAATCGTCTAGTCATTCCATCATGTGCGGTTATAGCTATCAGAAATACAAAAGGTTTTCTTTTCATGATTCTGACACGGCGATGTAAATATCATATTTACGTCCTTTGCACAACAATTAAATAAATTTATAACATTACCCAAAAAAATCGATTTAAAGTTTTTAATGTATTAAAAAATAAGTGGGAAAAGGATATTTTGAGGTGCTGAGTACGAATATGATCGTGAAAACTGTTCATCACATTTAGTTTATTTCTATAAATGCATCCTTTCTAGCGTACTGATAGCCTGTCCTTCTTTGACTTCTGGCGATATTTTATATTACATGGATTTGTAGTACACATGTTAGATTATTATCTTGAATTATTTGGATTCTACTGCAAATTACCTATTGTCACGGTTATCTGTTGATTTATTCGCGAATTTTTCGCAAATTTTTTGTGTTCGAGTTTATTGTGAAATTTTCTCTAGAGATCACTGAGATCCACTATCTTCGGATGTCAGAGTATTTTTCGGGTATTGAAAAGAAACTCAAATTTGGGTGAATTTTCTTGTTTGTGTTGCACCCAAAAACTGCACAGGACTGAGGCATGTTTCACACTTAGGATGATGACCAAGCAGCTTTGCTAACAAACGAGAAGAGAGATTTCACTTTGATGCAGAGCGAGCAAAGCAGTCGATGTTTGTTTACTCCATGCAGCGTTGTCGCTGTTGTAGAGACTTTCACGGCAGCCGGCGGGTGATTCCACTAGTGACGTCATCACTCGAGAAAAAAACAGCGATTGCAAGCTGATCCACGGTACAATCGTTTGTCAGAGCATGTAGACAGATTCACCACATAGGGAATTAACATGATTGCGTGAAGAAACGTTAGGTAAATTTGGGCGGACTGGGTCTTTAAGATAAAGCGGTCATAGTGTACCCATCGCATTTCATTTCCGAATAGAGGAGAACTGCGCACAGATTATTTCCCCACTCCCGCCTGAGCGACTGACCTTCAAATCGACGCGTCACTATCGATAATCACGTGACAGCGAGAAGGGAAACGTGCAAACGGTCTTCATTTCATTCCTGGCTACTCCGCGCATCGAACGTGATTCATTTGTCTAGCATTACGATTTTAGTGAAACGTCTACGACTTAGACCAAATTTTCTTAAACGACGCCTTGATCACCATCTTTTCTTTGGACATTTAGAGGAACTCAAATTCCGCGAACCACATTCGACCTCCACAATCAATTTACAGGTCATTTATTTTGTCTTTTCAAGTTGCCGACTAAGCTTTTACCGTTATCATCTTACAAAATATTTTGTGATTTGGTTTACTTCATATTTATTGACTTGACTCTATTTCCTACATTCGTCGCTGAAAACCAGGGCTTTGAATGTCATCTCGTGATAGTTTGATGCATTCTGACCACAAAATGTGTTTGGATCAATATTACCAATTGCCAGAGCTTACAGGTGAGATGTCTATACTCCTTTCATTGCCTAAGTTTAAATGAATTAATTCTGTATTAGTTATACACGTATCTTCACGAAATCATATGATTTACATTTTGAAACTTCATGAAATCACAAAAAATAAAAGAAAAATGAACTTTGTTGTCAATAAAACGATAGCGTCATCTGACATCAATTAATTTGTTGCGAATTTCTTCACTCTTGAATTCTATCCGAGTCAGATTGCTTCCTCACGCCCAAGATAATTTATCATAATTAGAGGCTTGCATATTCCGAATGTTTTGTAATCCTGGAATATTATGTGGTAAATGACATCGATCGCCAGTCGCGGGTATACTTTATTGCTGAGACTACTGTTATAAATACGTACGTGTACACAATTCTTAATGTTTATGAACTAGTGCATGCAATATGTTATGATTATGCGTGCATCCATTTGTCGAAAATCTATTTTTTATTTCCTCCAAAGTGCTACATGAGTGTAATTTGAACCAGTCGGATGTGGATTAATTGTGCCATGTTAAGTCCTCATGCAAATTGAGTGCAAATCCATGTATCTATGAATTGTCCCATCATCTTTTTAAAACTCTGTTTCATTATCTAAGAAAAAGACTTTCTGAAATACTCTGTGAATGTTAACGAATTGTGTCATTCGAAAGATGTTTTGCAAACTTATGGTTTTTGCTTATAAAACAAAATCTTTATTGTGTATTTCAGAGAAAGAATCGCTGTCCTACAACAATCAAAACTGAAAATATGAATGGATTTAATCAAATCAATTCATCGAGTCCGTCCATATGGCAAGGGAGAATCTTTTGATCACTGTGTAGGCCTGGCTTTTTTCTGAGAGGTGAGTGATTTCTTGCATATTTTTGTCACTGTCTCCGAACCGCATTCCAAGTCCTTAAACCCCATTCCAAGTTCGTAAGGCTTGGCAGTTTAATAGCTGGTAAGAGGATAATTTTTATATCACTTTATCTTTTACCATCGATTGTACTGAGTGGTGAGTGGACTGGAGCTGGTTAGCACTTTTGTACGACAACTCTGTTTTTTCTTTTATTGTATTCCATCTATTTAATATTGTCATTGGTTTGGGTATTTCCATCCATACTAGACCTTAGTCGCATTGGCTTAATATAAATTTGAATTACATCTATTAACATCTTCTCGATCAATTGCATCTCAATGAAATCATATAACGGGCTGATGTGTTCAAGTTTTCTGTTATTAGATGGAGGCTGGACTAGTAAGTCATTTAATGTTTCCATGTATTCTGTTTTGATAAGCGATATTACATCACCTGCTTATCGATCAATTGCAGGAAACACAAAGATCTCAATGAAGTCATGTAACGGGCTGATGTGTTCAAGTTTTCTGTTATTAGATGGAGGCTGAAGACATGGTAAGTCATTTAATTTTTCATCAATGTCTGTTTCAACTGCGACACAGTCCATGATGCTGTCAATTTTAGAACTCGCATCTAAGACTGCTGTTATTGTTACACAGACGTGAGCGGCGAACATTTTATGTTATCGAACTTGAATTGCTTCCAATAATTTATCAAAAATGTATCCCTGTAACATTTTAACAAAGTTTCATGGAAACGTTTTGAAACGTTTTTTTGAAACGTTCCGTTACGTAAACATAATGTGCAAGCGTTACGTATCGGAGACGTTTCCTGAAACTTATATGGAACGTTTCCGAAACGTAACGTTACGTCACATTGTTGATGGGGATAGCTGCCAATCTTTGTGCTGCTAGAGTTATGTAGAATGACAAAAAATATTGTTTCATCTACAATTAAGTGATAAAAGAAATGCGCAGAACTGATAAAGCTGTATTTCGTAGTATGACGAGTTACTTGCATGTCGCGCATAGTTAACTCGTCATCCGGCGTTAACTTGTGACAAGTTTAGCTTCTTATACAATAATCAATTTAAACATGTAGGCCTACAATCATAATTTTTAGTCATTGATTTTTTGAAATAGGCAGGTACCTTACGTTGTGCAATTGCGACCGTTGGTTTATCGAGAATTTGTATTTGTTGAAACACTGTGCACAAATTAAATCACTTTAAGAGAATTCCTGAGCAACTACATTTGTGTAGCCCATTGCATTGACGCTTGATGGAAAGCTGTTAGCGCTTAGACGTGAGACATACGTGACTGCTTCCGCGCTCTGTCAGTGGATTATGCATAAAGTTGACATGCATATATCTTTCTGCCCTGATTGGCTGCAGTCAGCTTCAGCAACTAGCCGAGCCTACGGATCAAATACAGTTCTCATCTTTTTTAGCGATGAATTACAGATCAACTGATATCATAATTTTTGCATTTTTATTATTTATTTATAAAACATATTTATTTTCACATAAATTATAATATTTATTTGGTCTGACTCAACATTTCGTTTTGTACTATTTCAAGTAGGCTTAGGCCTATTCCATGGACACGTCATGCACAATAAAATAAAGCATGCTCGAAAACAACGACAATAGAATTAAAGATCAGCAGAATGAAGTCAGTCGGGAATGGCATACCTGTTGCGTCTTTAAATGCCTAAAATTGCAATTATTGCGTACAATGGTTTAAGATTTTTACAATTTTCTTAACTCATATATTGATTAAAAGTCACGAAAGAAAAATTGCATGCTACCAATAGTTTTTCAAAATGTCGCATGACTATTGCGCCGGGTATTCTATACCGAAGAGGACAACCGTCATAATAATTGAAAAGTACAAAATCTTTAAACCTCTCACTCCATAAACAGTCATCTATCAAAACTTGCGCTCTGATAATTACCTTTATTTGTTACAAATGAAGACGAATCATCGAAGCGCAAATTTTGATGCAGACTGACCGACTTGCAGACCCTTATAACGAAATATGTCACTTTGTGAAAGAACCGACGATATGTGTATTTACTTCCATGAATTTACATGTCTATTAAAACAGATCAGTAAAAACTTATGTGAGGACCATGCACAAATCAAAGCTATGGCTCATCGAATTCATTTGACTTCTTAAAAACGAAAATAACTTGTTGCTAAGTCAGGAAAAACAATTAATGATCAAAGAAATGTATCCTATATTCTAAGATACACTGATTTCGATAGAAGTTATTGATCACCGTTCTTTTCTACTGATGAAACACCATTTTTTGTCTGCAGCGTCTGAAAGAAAAGAAAATTATTGAACTCCAGGTTTGTCAGTGGTTTTTGTTTCTGTGATATTATATACGTATATTTCAAGTTTATTAAATTATTTGATGATACCAATATAGTACTAAGTCGTCCAACACTCTTAATTAATCAATCTAAGACAAAGTGCATGTTATTCTCTTGTTCCAACTTTCGACCTACTGTTTCATCTGACTCATTGCTATGTAACACGCTACGAATTTTAGGAGTGTTGTTTCAAGACAATTTGAGATGGGATCAGCACATAGAGCGCACCTGTAAGCTCGCGGCTCGTAGAGTGAATGTCCTGAGAGTCCTCAAAACTGTGTTATCTAAAGAAGATCTGATTACTGTGTATAAAGTCTACATTTTCAGTATCTTGGAGTATAATTCGCCCCTTTTTGTTGGCATAAGCAAGAAAGAAAGCCTAAAGATAGAAGCTATCCGGAAGCGTTCTCATAGAATTATCTGTGGAAAGGATTGTACTTGCTCGCATTTCATTCCATTGTCCGATCGACGTGAGTCAAGAGCCTTGAAGGAATTCAAAGCACTTCTATGTACTGACAGTGTCCTGTATTACCTCAGTCCTCAGAGATTGACTTTTTCTGGTCATTTGCGGGTACCAATACTGAAGTCTAAACGGAGAGCCTGTTCATTTATTCCATATTGCACTGTATTGTATAACAAACTCTATGCCAAAAAATGCTTTCAAATGTATGTCCAAATGTAAATTTTCTACTTTTACTTGATTCACTTGTGCTATGTTTGATTTTCAATCTTTCTGAATAAAGACGCTTTATTATTATTATTATTATTATTACTCGTAACACGGGGAAATCGACGAAAAATCTTGGAGTGAGTGCCGTATCACACAACTGTAAGTAGTCATACCGTATCACACAACTGACATTTCGTCTGAGATCCGGGTTGCCGCGGTTTTAAAAATCTAAGTCCAGGAGACTTCCTGCAATTTTCCAGAAGATTTCCTACCTTCAGATATGAATATTGGGACGCGACTTTCTGAAGGATGTATTACATCAAATCAGTAGTAAAAATGCTGCCATATTAGGGTTGGTTTCATGAAATCATTCAGCAAGATATATAATAACTAATCATGTGAAATAATCAAAATATATTCAACACGTTAATTACGTCATTTTTTCAAGTCTTTCCTTAGTTTATCACCTTGATCTTCAAGAAGACTCGATCATCTTCTTTCGCTTTTCCACCACCCGCTCTTGCACATCATTGGATTTGAACAGCATTGCCAAGTTTGCTTTCTTCTCCGCTTGTTCAGGATATTCATCTGAAGACTATATATTAGTCAGTGCCAGTATTGACCTGTAAGTTAACTCTTGCTCATCTAATATACCGTGCACTAAAATACAAATATGTCTACTTAGCCTTCTTGCACCATATTCAGCGTTGAAGATCAATGCGCGCAATTGAATAAGCTACAGGCCTAGTGGTATGTTCTGTACCCACGGTCAAAGAGGCTTCTCACGAAATTGATTTTGTGGCACAGAAAGAACAATACATACAATATTACAAGCCAACTTTTATATGATTGTACGTGAATTACAACGCACTCTGCTCAAAGTGACGCAAAATCAATCTCGTGAGAAGTCTGCTGTTTGAATGCGGACGCAGAATCTGTTCGGGAGTTAATTTCGAGGAGGAAGCCATCATCCAAAAAACAATCCAATCCAAGAATGGTTTCCCACATTGGCTTCCTGACAAATACAGCAGCAGCATCCTTATAGCCGACAGAAACATTCCGACAGTCGAGAAAACGGAGCTGATGTTCGGGATCCCAAACAACAGTGAGGCTTCAATCATGGCGGCAAGAAAGATCAAAGTCAGCGTGTAGAGGACATATCCTTGCGTCAAAGATACTCCTTGGTATCGTACACGATAAGTGGCACGCAATGCTCCGAAGGTCTCAACCCTTCCTTTCCAGAAAACCCTCGTCACATGCTCGTACGACTGCGCTTGTGGAGCAAGTTATGAGGAGAGGACTGAGAGAACTTTGGAGACTCGTGCGAAGGAGCATAAGTGAGAAGATGAAAAAAAGCGGTCTAGATCAAGACACCCTCCAACTTCCTCCATCACTCAACATCACCTGCAGTCACAAAGCGTCAAGGAATGCTTTAAGAGTTATGAAAAAGTGCCGAAACAGATTTGGTTTTCGAATTTGTGAGACTGTGCTCGCAAGTCCGACTAAACCAATGCTATGAGTACAGAAAGAATTTGTCTACTCCTGCCGTTTAATACTGTGACTTTTCTTCTCTGCTTCTATTTTCGCTTTAGAATCTCACTACTCACAAGCAAAACAGTATTTTGATTTGTCACTTGCTAAATGCAATCTAGATCTCCTTGTCACTTGGCATACATAAATCAGGTGGAGTAAAATAAAATATTACTGAGAATGAGTTTCCGTGTTGCCTTTTTTTGAGTTTACGTGTTGCCTCGCGTATTTGCTTTTTTCGCCGCTAAGTTTCGATATCTCCACTCGGTGATTTAGAGTAGGAGTTAAGTGTGTTAGTGGCTGTGTGCAGGAGGGCATGAGGCAGGGTGAAGTCAGTTTGGTGTTGGAGGTGTTAGAGGCTTGTTTTGATAGTGTGCAATGGTGGTACTCGGGCTATGTTTGGCACAAGTCCAATATGTGGTGCTTGTGCATTTGAGGTGAAGCCAGTGATTGTGATGTTGCAACGTATGGATGTTTGTCTTCTCGCGATGGGTTTGTTACATTTGGTGCAGATGTATATGGGGGTGAGACCGGGGTTTCTTTCAATGTCTCTCGCCAGGAGGATGATGAGCACCAGCCATCACGCGGGAACAGGCGGCTCCTCGGACCTCTTGTGAGGAAGGTAGGTAAGAATGGACTTTGCTCCCCAGCGACGGGGAGGTGGGCGAACCACGTGCAGGCTCCATCCTTGTCGTCCTTGACTCTTTTGTCATCAGTTTTACATCAGATATGTTCTTATCGACGATAGTTTCGTTCAATTGAAGCACAGATTCAGCTTTCTGTGAAAGCGTCAAAGATGACTTCCACATTTTTTCAATGTCTTCGAAACATCCGTGAACGTTTTTCGATTCTAAACCACCATAAACAACGAAGATGGTTTCTACAACATCCATTCCTTCAAATGAGATGCCGATCATAAGTATCTTCCACTGCCATACCGACGATAAGACGCATACCGTCATCGGCATGCACACTATAATGCAACCTGAGCACATCGTATTCATCCATGAGTTGGTTAGTCACCGACAGGTGCGACTGAGGAGTCTTGAGTTCCCGGAGTACTGTTTCTTGAACATCCGTCGAAAGCATACTAATTACATATCTCTATGTCTGTTACACTTCGATTTCATCCGTAGAAGACTTTTCATCTGCCCATCCATATAATGCGCCAATGAATCCAATAAGCTTTCAACTACTCTGAAAGAATTCGACAAGACGCACGAATCACGATGCACTGTACAAGACGTGTAGGCATCTCCTGTATCTACAATTTTTGGTATTGTCATGGAGCAGTTACATGTATCTGTGTTAATTGATGCCGAAGTTGAAAAATATGTTTAATATCAACCTGATGTATCCGACAACGCATCAGTTTGTTGACGTAATTCGGACACGTGCATTCTTGGACGATTCCCGATGGACCTAACACCAGAAAACAGCGGATACTGCGATTTACTAGTATTTGAACGAATATTCATTGACTACAAGATGCAATGCAAACGAGCTGCACGATGAGTGGCACCATTAAACGCACCATGAAATGCAAATTCGTACATGTGCGGAAGAAATGACTCACCGTGGATGCAAACTGAGGTAGAACAAAAGCCGCTGCGTGAACGTTTGAATTGTAGTACTTTAAATTGTATTTCTCCGGACATAGTTGTCGAGCTGGTGTTCGAAAGTTCGTCTCAGGGTTGGTACTGCACAAGCAAAATCCTATTTGACCAGAAGGATAGCTGGGAATGCAGCAAAAGCCGTAGTCTACGACCGGATATAACTGACAGTTGAAGTCCTGCATCTCCTTGATCAATTTCAGATGAAGCCAAGTGCACTCACCTATTGTAAGGAAAATATCAGGGTGAAGGAGCTCTATTATCAAATGACAGAAAATATTAACTTACCTTGAGAGCAGACTATTCCTCCAGGCCTCAAGGCTTGCTTCATTAGACGATAGTAATTCTCCTCGAATAAAGATGCAGCTGGTCCTGCAAGAGCACATCAATTTCCAATAACATCTTTTTAGGATATTTTTGTCATACCTGCATTCCTATGCAATTGACTCATAAATATACACCCGTCGTTTTTAATATTTGACATGATTTTTTGCATCATCAAGTCCTGATATACAAGCCATCCAAGATGGAAGTGAATATTCAAGAAGACAATAATCTGCGACACAAAAACAGGATTGCTTTGATACGAAAACAACTTCCATTTTGTACTTAAATCGTCGAAGCAAAGTCAAGGAATTTGTAACTATCAATGAAAAGTAAAAAGGACAGAATCGTTTCTTTGTTGCCCTCTTTATTACTGATTCTACTCAGACAGTGTAAGATTGCCAAAATGTATAACTGGAAGATACCCAAAATAGAAAAAATGGCTGTGTTTTCATTTCTCTCACGTAAAAACTTTTAGCAAAAAGACAATGAGAAACCTGATGCTTTCCGTCATGTCAACAAGAAAATAAAACTTTTTACGTCAACTTCAAAAATACATCACTAACAACAGTCCAACTCATAAGAGCATTTCATTCAAATCCCCCCCCCCCAACCTATGGTGGCAATTGGTTCTATGCATCTCATGCTGGTGATTGACTGAAATGACTTATACACTAAAGTTCAAGCAGGTAGCGTGCGATAACCCGGCAATAATTATATGCCTTATGCCGAGCAGTAGCTCAACACGGTACTTGAATGAACTCAATGAATTTAGGACTTGATATCAGCTGACCATTTGGTCAGCATGTGTCACACTCACTCATCCATCGTGAACCGATCAAATGCGATAGAATGATTTCATTGCCTGTCAATAACATAATCACCACTGCAATCAGTTGGAATCTAGATTGTATCGCGACATGAATGCATGAGTGATTATCAATATTCCGTAAATATAATGGCTCATATTGCTAACCATGAAGATACTGAGATGAATTGTAGATATACGCAACAAATATACAACAAAAGATAGATTAAAAATACACTTTAAAATCTTACGTTTGGTGCATGTCATTCACGTTATTTGAAAACGCGATGTAAAGTATCAGACAACTTTAATTACTACAGGATTTGCGGTTCAATTATAGGAAAATTAAGATTCAAAAGCAATGACAAATTTGACCCACGGTGACAAAAATAGTGATATTTCCAGGGCATTCGAGCGAGTGTCTGATAAGAGCAAGCGTGCGACCTACCCTTCCACCGTTCATTTAAGAGCGATTGAGCGAGTGGGAATGACAAAGTGCTGAGAATGGGCAAAGTGGTGAGTGAGCGAACGAGCGCCATATTTCGACATGAGCGAGCTATCTTTATTTTTAGAAGTGCACACGTTAACCTTTGTGACTATCTTGCTAACGTCTAGCAACGTAGGTCCTTGACATGACTAATGAATAAAGAGTTAAGCTGACTTCAGTCTCCTGTCCTTTTAGTGTCAGTAGCATTTAAATTGCTTTGCTACGAGTTGCGTTCATCTTCCACAGAAGGTTATAGAAACTTTGTTATGATCAGCCATGCTGTAATTCGAAAGTTGCTGATAAGACTAAAATCACGTGCCCAACTTTCGAAATAAATAAATAATTTGGTTCATACAATCACAACACAAACTACAAACGCATCAATATGTATTCCATGAGCTTAATTAAGCATGGACTTCTATGGCTTAAGGGTGCAAAAAACTGTAGAAATCCGAGGACGAGAAGGGAAGGAAGTGACTGAGATCATAGCATAAATTGCATTATCTTCTAAACAACTGTTGGCATATATCGCGTAACCAACGATTTGTGATTACACATCTCTTTTTAAGAAAACTGATTTTGCTCTCCCAGATGGATAGCACGAACATTTTTCATTTCATGGCACCTGCTTCTAAGATTTAGAGGAATAAGCAATTCGTAGTAGCACATGTACAATTAACAACAATGAAATTAGATAAACGATAGATCAAATTGCCATGCAAAAGATGTGCGGCTGGTAGGATTCGAACCTACGACCAAGGTTAACTAGACCTGTGCTCTAACCATCTGAGCTACGAGCCACTTACGCGACTCTGTCAGTTGGCAGGATCAAACCCTCACCACCACACATCAGTTGTCAAGGCAATAATAATCAATGAATAAATAACACGTCACAATTGTGACCGCCGACATTAAGGCAAGTAGCGGGGATCGATTGTCCACCAAAGCATCTTAAACCATGTCGTGAATGTAATTAACAACAATGAAATTAGATAAACGATAGATCAAATTGCCATGCAAAAGATGTGCGGCTGGTAGGATTCGAACCTACGACCAAGGTTAACTAGACCTGTGCTCTAACCATCTGAGCTACGAGCCACTTACGCGACTCTGTCAGTTGGCAGGATCAAACCCTCACCACCACACATCATTTGTCAAGGCAATAATAATCAATGAATAAATAACACGTCACAATTGTGACCGCCGACATTAAGGCAAGTAGCGGGGATCGATTGTCCACCAAAGCATCTTAAACCATGTCGTGAATGTAATTAACAACAATGAAATTAGATAAACGATAGATCAAATTGCCATGCAAAAGATGTGCGGCTGGTAGGATTCGAACCTACGACCAAGGTTAACTAGACCTGTGCTCTAACCATCTGAGCTACGAGCCACTTACGCGACTCTGTCAGTTGGCAGGATCAAACCCTCACCACCACACATCAGTTGTCAAGGCAATAATAATCAATGAATAAATAACACGTCACAATTGTGACCGCCGACATTAAGGCAAGTAGCGGGGATCGATTGTCCACCAAAGCATCTTAAACCATGTCGTGAATGTAATTAACAACAATGAAATTAGATAAACGATAGATCAAATTGCCATGCAAAAGATGTGCGGCTGGTAGGATTCGAACCTACGACCAAGGTTAACTAGACCTGTGCTCTAACCATCTGAGCTACGAGCCACTTACGCGACTCTGTCAGTTGGCAGGATCAAACCCTCACCACCACACATCAGTTGTCAAGGCAATAATAATCAATGAATAAATAACACGTCACAATTGTGACCGCCGACATTAAGGCAAGTAGCGGGGATCGATTGTCCACCAAAGCATCTTAAACCATGTCGTGAATGTAATTAACATCACATGGTCAATACTGCATCGAACCTAACAATTCATGGCTCAAAGAAAGAGGATCGAAAAGAAAGAGACCAAAGCCAGGCCAACCGAAATACTACTTACTCTCATAAATTCTGTGCAACTTATAAGTTTTTCCTACTTTTACTGATTACTTTTTGTACTTTTGATATCAAATGCGATACTGATATTTTTTGAAATTCTGTGTTATCATGTCTTGATGTCCAATGCTGTACTAAGGTTAGCGGTTGCATTCCATAGATATGTTAGTTTGAATTTTCTCAATGACATTCAGTACAATTTCCTTTTTCTGTATCCCTTGATTACGGCTAGGCCGAAATATTGGGAATGTATAACTACATGGTCGTGGAAAATTGTTTATTCTTTTGGAAAATTTGGAAATTTCCAATTATCTATTCAATTATTATTTTCCAATTATTTGGAAAAAATGGAAATTTTTACTATTCTTTTAAAAATGAATCCCGACCGATGGCAAAGAAAGATCAAGGTCTTTAATCATGTTCATAAATGCGTAATTATCAACTGATTGCAACAAAGTGAACGGTTAGCTTTTTGCTCGCTTTCCATTTTTTAATCAAAACCTTAGTTAATGAACAAAACTAATTTGATCCTGCGGTGAGTGCAAAAATTGGAGAACAGGCGTACTACGATGCACTATTAATTGACGTTTCACCATCCACATGGCACTTACCGTTCCTGAATTCACATTGAAACGTGAGAGCCGGCATTTATCTTTGTAATCAATGTCATCTTTGTCTTTGTCTTTATCCAGAAATTAATGACGATCGAAATCCACTAAATCAAGAAGATAAGTCTACAGAACGCACGTCAATAGGCGGCCTGAGTGTGACTGAGTTGATCAGATTTGTGTCTGCACTACGCAAGCTTGGTTAAAAAATCCTGAAGGAAATTGGAGGAACCTTAAACTCGGATTTCTTATTGTATACATTGTCTACTGCTCACATGTAGTCCGAGGAAGTCAAAAGAACCTGCTATTAAATAAAAGTAAAATATTTAGTATAGACAAATTTGTACAGCACCGCATATACATAATCGATGCATTTCTTGTCTATTGTACTCAAGTAAACAATTTAAAAGCAGATCTACATTGAACGAGGTGAACCAGCCGACAGCGCAACGAGCGACTAATTAGGACCTATCGCATCTATCGTTACAGGTACATTTCTTCTATGCAAACATTCCACATATTATCTGAGTAATTGAGTTTGATTTTCATTGATATGCCCTGGTCGGTTCACTTCATACTGACAACATTTAATAATTGGAACTACTCGTACTTAAGGGCGTGGGACAATTAGCAGACAGATTGCATACATGACAGGAAACTTGTACTTCGATTACGTATGTAGTATATCAACTACTGAATGATGTTCAGCGATTTGTGTAAATATATCTCAACATGGCATTACAACATATCTCCGAAGAATTTCAGATACATTAAGAAGATGCGCAGCACATTCACGACCTTGTCTTCTTTTGGTTGATATGTCATATTATTCTATACTGCTATCTATTGTTACTGTTTGTCCACGATTTTTGGCAATCAACTTATGACTTATGAACGTCACAAGTTTTGCAACAACTGAAAAATGAATAGGTCACCCGAAAATTCCAAGCGTGTGTGATGGTTTTGATAGCTGCTAACAAAGGATTCTGATTGGGCAAGTCAGAAATGATAAAGAGAGCTCAGGTTTCTCGTTTAGATGATCTGCTCAATAGCGCAAAAATCTCGGCTACTTTCCGCATCTTAGTTGCTAAGGGATTGGCTTCTATAGGTTTGAATTGATGAGGAAGAGCGCAATGGCGTCGTTTTGAAAGCATGTAAGGATGTGAAAAGCTTAAGTTTGGCAGTTTTGGATGATCGCTTGAATTTTGTGACTTCTTTGGGAGAATATGCAATTTGAAATTTGATCCTGTGCATCCTTTAAAAATAAAAAGAAGGACATACGTTGATCGATTGATACGTGTATTTGAAGTCATGTTGAAATCATGCTAGATCTTTCGTCTTTATAGTTTTTGAAGATTTAATTGATCTTTGACTGAGTTCTAGAAAGATCAATTAACCCAGACGACGATGAGAAATTCTGAGTGCAAGGCTGTGTCCTTATACAACAGTAGTACAGATAATTGTGGGTAGGAAGCAGAGAACGGAAATGGGGCAGCACCTCATTCGGTAGCATGCGTTCATTTAGATAGTTTCTAAATATTCCTCTTTCAAGGGTGCAACAAATTACAAAACCGGCTACTAGGATCATAGCATCATGAATAAAAGGGAAGTAAGTCTCCTCAAATTTAACAGATTTTCAGTTGCTGCAAAATTTAGGACGTTCAGTGCATGCCAGCAAGAATCAATCAAATATATGAGGCCTAAATGCGCTCGATTTTTCGATTTTATATTTTCATACAGTTGGCAAAATAACATCAAGCATCATCCAAGTATTGTGTAGACAAATATCCATTTACTTACCGACTGGATCTGAGGAATCTGTGATGATGACGTCAAATTCATTAGCATGATTTTTTAGGTACTTGAAGCCGTCTTCGATCACCAGCTCGTGTTTCGGACTATTGAATCCTTCGGACAGAATTGGAAGATATTTTTTGCTAACATCAATCACCATCTGCCATGAAAGATCAAGCAACTTAGTGAAGATATCAACATTAAAATAACAAATGAAAATTGAAACTGTAGAGACGAGACGATTCATCAGATAACTAATAATCTTGAAGGTTTCTTGCGAATTCGGTCATTATGAATGATGGACAAGCTCATAATAAAAGAATCATTGTATTGAAGATTTATAAAGGTTAGCAGGAAAGCTTTTATTGCAATTTCATTTATCAACATAATAATCAAATAGTCTTCATGTAGGTGCCCGTAGAAATTGATAATTTGGACAAAGGATGAGCAACAGCATTAAGACGTCCTGAGCTGATGATCCTCTAACTACGACAGTTATCCTGATTATGAAAGATGCCTATGAAGTGCAACTTTTTAAAAATCATTAATATCGATGTCTATATTCAGGATGTCACTTATAAGAGATGCGGCACCCCACCTAAGATTCACTGACCATACTATTGTGATTGCGAATTTGGACTACACGAAAACTCATCAAGAACTTGAAAGTCGCTTTCTTATTTCAAAGAAGCTAATTTCTATCCACTCAGTAGATATTTCTTCTTTAAATTTAACTGTTGTTAACCACATTGTAAAGCAAAACACTATCTATGTCGAACTGCAAAATGTGCAACGAAGAATCACTTTTCCGAAAGTTTCTACGATGGACAAAAGACTGATTTGAGTTGGTAAAATGGAATATAAACTTGTCTCAATTTGCATCGTAAACGACTGCACTAAACTTAGAGATTTTTAGAGCATGTGGCTGAAAAAAGTGTTCTCTATTCTATGATGCTTTAAATAACTTTTTATTATTTTCATGTATTCTTTCGTGTTTCTGCCTTCTTTAGTATATATAGTATAGGTATATAACATAGCATAGGTATAGTATAGCGTACCTATACTATAGTGTATTGTATAGGTATATTTGATAATTGCAATGTTTCATTTAATTAACCTTATTTTTATTCAACATGTATTTCAATTCATTTACATCCATGCTTTCATTTTTTTCCAAGTTTTTATCATCATCATTTTCACGCCATCATCCCTATTCATTTCGTTTTCTTACGATGCCATTTCTATCTAATACTTCGATTTTTATGATTCGCCATCGTCATTACGGTATATGCACCTTTGTGTCGACCGGTCTAAAGACAAGTTTTATCCGTGTATTAGAGTAGTTTTTACGTAGATCTAGATTTTTCGAATATCTTTTGCAGGCCGTAACAAGGACTTATGATCGAAATAATTGACCGTAATTGAGGGCTTTCTCAGTTGATTGTTTTATGCCTTTTCGGAGCAAGTGACACGTGTTCTCGTCTTAACTTCTACTAGAAATAATTCATGGTTATCACTGTACGACTGTATACAGCATGCATTTCACCAACATCAACATAAAGCATCAAGTTTTAATAAAAGCAAGGGAACACCTAAAACTTCGAAACTTAGACACGTCGCAAAATAATGTATAGCAAACCGGCAATCGACGAGCATTATTGTAAAATTTTAGGTTACAATATGGTAGCTAGCAAGTTACCTAGTAAGTTAATAATTACCTAATAAATTACAATATTTCGAGACGCAACCAGCTCGCATCATCAGATGAAAAAAATGCACATGTACAGACCAGAGACTAGAGGATAATGCATCAGACACCGAGACATAAATATGTCCCAAATCAAGAGATATTTTTCACCTCTAAGTAGGTACTTATATGACAAACAGTGAGCAGCGCCTCACTTTTTTTAAATCAAATTACAGAATGTCTGCGGTGAATTATTAAGAATGAAATTGTCAGCCACGTAGACATAGATCATCATCATCATCATCATCGTTTAGCGCCCTTATTTTCCCATTATCTTGGGGTTGGGCTCTTCTCCAACTGCTTCTGCTTTGAGCTAGTTCTTCCCTGATTTCCAGCTTTGACATATCTTCTTCCACGCACCTTCTCCACGTCTTCTTCGGTCTTCATCTGTCTCCTTCCATCCACCTCCATGATTTCCACTTCCTTCACAAGGCAACCTTCTTCCATTCTATCAACATGGCCGAACCATCGGAGTCTTCTCTGCCTGAACTTCTCAGCTAGGTCCACTGCACGACACTTCTCTGCTACATCCGTGCTTCTCTCTCCATCCTGCCATCTCACTCCTGCGATAGCTACCAGCATTCTTCTGTCGCAGCTTCGTAGAATATTCACCATCCTGTCCGCTAGTGGCCACGTCTCCAAACCATGCAACAAAGCCGATCTTACGCACGCTTCATACACTTCAACCCTCCTGGCTATGTCAATACACTTATTTAACAACAAAATGGCGATCTCACTCCATCAATTCCAAGCTGCTGTCACTCTCGACCTCACCGTCCTTTCAACTCCCGCTTCACAGTCCACCACATCACCCAAGTAACAAAACTGATCTACATCTTGCAAAATGGTTCCGCCGATTTCCAATCCGCCATTATCATCACCAATTGGTTGCTCACTTCTTCTCACACATCTAGGGCATATGAAATTGTCCAGCAACGTCATTCTTCTGAGTCCTGAGCATCGGAAATGACACCAATTATTGCACTGTGTGCACAACACGGAGTTTCACACCACATCTTCCGGACTCGATTCGTTTCTTTGCTGCTTTTCCTGCAATCATTACTTTTGTGTTATTCATATTGATTTTCATGCCTCTTCTCTTCATCCCTTCCTGCCACTTTTTAAACATATTGATCACCTCTCCTTTGCTGTCTGCTGTTAACACCATGTCGTCTGCAGAAAGTAGTTCCCACGGGTCATTTTTCCTTGATTCTTTGTGGCTTCTTCCATTACTGCAATAAATAGCAGCGGACTCAGGACTGATTCCTGGTGGACTCCAACACCGATGTGGCATTCCTACGATGCTACCACCACTGTCCTCACTCTTGACTTTGATCGAGTACCGTAACGGATCGGCTGAAAAATTCGGATTCGGGTCTGGTAAAAATTGTGATATTTTGATTCCGTAATAGCTAACTTGTAGCTTTCATCGAAAAAACGTTTTTGGACTCACGCCATCCCTAACAATGCCGTCAATTCTTATTTGCTTATTCGATTCTTATCGCTATTACATGCAGTTCCGCAAACATGCCTGTGCCATTTCAACACTGCAGAACATAATACTAACTTTAAACACGTTCAAGATTCATTAAAGAAGTCTAATTCGCTGATTTATGATGAGTAACTGAAAACACGAGTATGGGATGTTCATTATTAAGTATGAGCAACCTAGGTAGACCTGCAGACAACAGTAAATACATTTGTTCATAAGTGAGGCTTGTGCAAACTCTTAAATGTAGTCAGTGAAGCTTAGTTATGCACTCTTGAATGTTTTGCAGTCACTGTGGAACATGTGTAAATCAATACCACAAAATCGCTTCAAGAATGAAACAATTTATTGCATGACTGATCGACTTTTGATAGCTTTTCCAAATATGGTTGATATCGTCTCTTTTCGCCGAATATCTACATATAGATGAGGGACAATGAATTTTTGATGGCAATGAGTAGAACATAATAGTTACCATTGCAATGTAGACCAGTGTTGCGATTCTTGGCGTAGGGTAAAAAAACGCGCAAGGTCGAAAAACACGCACACATGTATTTCCTTACAAATAAGCCAAAATGGCATCTATGATCGCCAGTATTTGATGAAACGAATTTTTACAAAGCTTAAATTTGCAGATCAGATAGTAAGAGCTTTGGTATTTTTCAGGACAAGTCAAATACACACGTGCCTTAAGTGGTAGATGCATACGAGCAGTGGGCCTATAGGCTATCCATTGAGTGAGATGTTAATGAACCTAAATGATCTTTGATAGGCTATACATGTGGCTTATCTAGAAACTGCATGTAATTTGAAATTTTGATATCTTGATTTTGATATTTTAGAACCAAAGTTTTCTATTATAAAAAATTAAAAATAGAAGTCGAAAACTTAAAAAACGCGCAAAATGGATAAAAATGGAAAAAAACACGCTTACACGCGCAAATTGTCAAAAAAACGCGCGCGCGTGTAAACACGCGCGAATCGCAACACTGATGTAGACTGAATCAATTAAGCAGCTGAATCTCTTATAGCGGTTTCTACAGTGCAATAAAACGGTTATTTAAAATTATTGATGACATTTTATTGATACGTTTGTAAGTACTTCCTCCTCGTAAAGTGTGGTACGAATTTCATGAATGAGTTAAGATCAATTTCTACACTTATTTTAGGATTCGAGCTCCTCTTAGATTTTTCAGGTCGGGAATGAACCATTTTTTACGACCTCACACATCTAGTACATACTGCGTACATCAGTAGGCTATGTAAGAAAGTCGCGAGGGCCATTGCGTCATGGAACGTGTCTTTTACACACATACTGCCAATAATTATATTCATTCTATTAGTAGCTGTTGCTCAGCATTTGCATGGGCTGCAAAAAAATAAAAATTGTGAAGCCTGGGCGAAAAAAATCAAGTAGGTAAACAGACAGATAAAATATTTTACCAATAGATCGTCACTGACTGACGTACGAGTGACATGAGTCAATGTATCTGATCGGTCACTGTGTTCTCGTTGGAATTTCATCAACAACTAGACTGAGTCAATAACTGTTAATCAATTCCGCTCGATTAATCGTGCGACGGAATCAATCACGTGATTTCGGAATGACTAGGAATCGCATGATTTTTTTGCCGAGTGACTGCTCAGTGAAATTTTTTGATGAGGAAAAGATAAGGTTATCTTTTATTCACTCTTTTAACATTTTGGATTATTGAACTGAACAGAAATTTGATGCCTACGCGGGTGCTCGAACCAAAGATCACGCATGGCTAGGACAGGATTGCCGCATGACGTGACTTCTTCATTCCTTTCCTACACCACAGTAAATCTCTATGGAAATCCTCTGGGAGTTTCCACACTTCGCAAGAGTGCATTATTTTATACGATAGCATTAAACATGCTCGTGTAGTGCACGATTCATGCGATCACACATGCTGTCGAGTAAAGTAGGTCCATGTTGTAATATATCTCCTTATTGAAGGCATGCGAAGCTACTGATAAGAATACTAACGCATGGTTTACATTTAACATGCACGCGGTGAACCTAGCCCGGAAACAATTGTACTCTTATATGACATAACGTTCACTAAAACTTTGTAAAGTTTTGAAGTCTAAAGTCTGAATTGATTGATACAATAAAATTACAACATTGATGAAAGAAGCTCTAAATACCTACTGCCATGTTCACTTAGACACCATCTTAGTAAACACGAGTTCGAGAAAACAAAAAGCGGATTGAAAGCATCCGATATATTGCGCCGATAAGGCTTCGTCAGTGGTGGGATATAGTGAGGTACACAATCGGAAAATAGTAGGCCCCACTCCATAATATATTTGCACAAGATTCTTAAAAATAGATTATCAGTTATGCTTTGTTTAAGACTTTTTCAGTGTTTTGATTAGTAGCGTTGTATTCTCAAACATTTACATAAAGAATATCGTATTGGCAGTGACAATTCTAATGTCTAATATAAAGCTAAGTGTCTCATGATGGAAATTATCGAATTTATAGTGAAACTAATGGTCTCGAAATTAAGGACAGTATGTCGGCTAGACTAACTGAAAACTTCTCATCACTGAATTTAAGAAAACCTCAAAATATTCAGAATCGCGCGATTTTCAATGAATAGCTCATTCAGTCGCACGATTCGAGATCGCGCGAAAATCGAATCGCGTACCGCCACTGCTGTTAAGCGACTGAATGTCACTGGCTACAAAACACATTCGGAGCTCAGTTTTAATTAAATGAATTGGTCTGTCTACTGATATTTTACAATAAAAATTGATTTATTTCCAGCAGCTATTAGTTGACTCAATCAAGAAGCCTTCTAGTATTATGAGTAAAAAGTAAAATGAAACCTAATTCAGCACTTGAAAGTCTAAACCCTTCAGCAAACTGCAAATATTAAAATCGGTAGTAAGAGCTCTCTATACTTACCTCGTCTATTTCACACTGGACGATCTTCTCAACGCTCTCGTGCTTGGCCACTTCTCGTACAACACCACCGTCTCCACCACCGACAACTAATACCTGAAAGTAAACATTCAATTTCAATTTATACGATTGAAGAATGTTCTATGACATTAAAGTCTAGATAGTCAGCAGCAATGGGAAAGCAAATCGAAAAATCAGGAATCACCTTTGCAGTGGCTGCTATTAAAAACGGCAATTCTTGGCTGCGGCTACAGATCTATCTTTTAGTCTGAATGCCTTTCCTGACGATATCCAATGAGATCGCTAGGCTAAGGACTTCACCACTGCACCGCGGAGACCACAATGAGTATTATTGCAAGCTTATTAAAATCATGAAATCGATTTATATGATATAATATAAGGAATATATATATATATATATATAACAGTAAAGTAAAAGGATGGAGTAGGTCAAAATATAAGTAAAATAAAAATTGAAAACTGAAAAGACGTCTTTTGGCGTTACCGGTTTCAGTGGCTTTATTATTCAGTTGCCACTTCTTCAGACGCACTAACAAAATGAATGATGAAATAATTACATAAATAGAAATATGTAGATATCAACTACAGTTGAGGTCAGGTTTGAATTTTGTTATGAAATGTCTCTCCTTGCATTCTCTATCCATTTTACGAGCCGATTTGGGCAGTTGATAAATTGGCGCCACTCTAAATTTGATATCCTTTGAACAATTTCTTAGATGTCTACTCACATTGAGCATAGATATTCGTGGATCATTGATCTGTTGGCGATGGACGGTCATGCGATTTCTCAATATATCTCCTGTTTGGCCTACATAGATCTTTTCACACCCCCCGCACATTAGCACATAAATAAGATTACTGGAATAGCAGGTAAAGTTTGATATCACCAAAAAATAAAATAAAATAAAGCAATCATCTAGATAACGAATCCATGATGATTTAAATAAGTCCATTATCGATTGATTTAATTGATTCGTCAAAGAATTATATACTTTTTCTTCAACGTAACCCATTGTCAATGAAGCATACGATGGCGCCATCATCGTCCCCATCGCTGTTCCGGATATTTGTAAAAAGGATTTATAGTTAAACTTGAAGTAGTTATTTGTTAAAACTATTTCAATTGCTGTTATAATGAAATCTTGAGGAAAGCGTTGTTGGGTATCACGACAATAACTTGGTAGCTGTTGGACGAGAGGCTTAATGATGCCATCTATGAGTTCACTCAATCTACATGTTGGTGCATTTACATTGTTGATAATCGGTCGAAGTTCGAGATTTAGAGGTGCTGCACATTGAACGTAACCATATTCATCTGGAATATATTCTTTAAAATAATCATGATGCCTGTGCACTTTTGGTAGTCCATATAAGAAAGGAGTAAACGGATGGAATTTAGAAACATATGATTCTTCTTTTTTTGTTAAAACATTTGGATAGGATGATATAAGTTGCTTTACTTTATAGAGAGTAGAGTACGGATTATATTTGACAATCGCTTGATAAGTCTCATTATCACTAAGATGCTCTTCAAATATTCGATCTTTGTAAAAGTCTAAGTTCAATATAGTAAAGGCTCCGTCTTTGTCCGCTTTTGTAATGTACAAAAAAGGATGAGATTTCATATATTTCAGACTTTCATTTTCATCAATAGAAATATTATGTCTATATATATAGATATAGATATATATTGTCCAGAAATACGACCTCATTTATTGACCGTGACATTCTTTTTTAAAACTTATTTAGTTGGTCAATGGCGAAATTAATATTAAAAATTATTATTAATATATATATATATATATTATTAACAATAAACATATGAGAACAGCGATGAATCAGGCACTAGTAGAATGGTTCCCTTAACACCCTTGTGATGCATAGCTCATCGAAATCGGTGAACTTTTAGAGAAGCAAATGAATGTGTTACACAAGTTTATTAGGCAAGTAGTCCTATACAGTAATGTAATCTTAAGTGAGTACATTAAGCGAGTGATTTCTATTATGAGAAAAACAGAGAATTCGCACTTCTCTCGTGTTTGCCGCACACTGTTTAGATTATTGAGGTTACCGTTCTATCAGACGATGTTCTATCAGTGGAGAAAAGAAGGTATGACGACCAGAAGGCTTTCCTCCCTTATCTTTGCTTTGCTTCACAACTGTCTCGTGGCATCGAATTTCGGAACTGTGCTTCATAGAAGGATTTGCTGTTAATAAAAAATATCCTTGTGTCGCAAAGAAGGAAGAAAACTGTCAATCAGTTTGCCATTACTCAAGAACTGTGTTTTCCTATACATGCATGTTAACTGACATCAACAAAATTATGGAAGACGGCAGCAAGACGGAGCCAAGGCTCATACTGCCATACTGTAACATCATCTGTTCGGTGGAATAGAAATAATGTATCTGATTTCATTAACCTTAATGAATGACCATCCAAGAGTCCAGACTTGTATGTAATGGATTGTGTTGTCTTTGGGGCATATTCTTGGCTGAGCTGGTAACCAAGCAAAGAGACATACATTGTAGATAACATAGACGAACTGAAGGTAGCCCTTATTTTAAACCTAGAATACTGTGTCCATGAAAATTATTATTCGAAAAGACACTGCTTCCTAGATTCCACGTTTAGGAACCTGTATCCAGAATGGAGATCTGACAGTCATTTTGAATATCCACTGTAACTTCTTTCATGAATTTCTTAATAGAGTTTAAAGCCGTGTATTCTATTCGTTTTTTAAAAAGTATCGATCCAGGGCGCTCCGTAGTTATGAGATCTTCCTCATACGTGCAGCAGCTTCAAACAAAACGCAATGGGTACCATCGCTTGGAAAGCTTACTCAAATAGCGTTGACGTAACAGCAGTCAATGGAATGAACGAAATTCATCCGATACACACAAGAACCTACAATTTTAGTAAGAACTTTTTCCACATTCCGTTGCATGTGTGTACTCGTATGAGTCAGTTAATAAACTGATGTGTCTGGTGAACTGCTGCTTTTTTTGGAATATGAGGAAGAATAAAATTTGAAGTATGCACTCAGAATAGAAATACGAAATACAAAGAACGTTAGTTATGAGACCAAAATCTTGGGCATGGAATGCTTATTTGCTGATAGCACTGTTGCACTGAGTGCCAATGTATCACCCGCTATTTAAAGGTTCTATCTCAGCATAACATCCCTCATCACATCACTTAATTGACAGCCATTTAAGTAAATAAATTGAAGTTTAATGAAGTTCTATGACAAACCAGTTTCTATTCTGGTTTCTAACAAACCAGTGGTCTATTTGGTCACTTGGTTTTGTCAGATAAATCAACAATATAAATGACATTGTGGGCGATCCTTGTGCAATAATGTCTTGTTGGATAATAGTAATAAACAATATTGCGGTTGTTGCGATACTAAATATACAATCATCCTCCACATGACAGCTGAAAAGCTACCATACCATGCACACCTCTGTGCAGCC
Organism: Prostheceraeus crozeri; assembly: GCA_907163375.1. Taxonomy (NCBI): domain Eukaryota; kingdom Metazoa; phylum Platyhelminthes; order Polycladida; family Euryleptidae; genus Prostheceraeus; species Prostheceraeus crozeri. The sequence continues at coordinate 51,210 of CAJQUW010002020.1, read as the reverse complement.
ACTGCAGCCGCAGAAGATTGTCGTTTGGATAAAATTTGGTCTGACAGGCTGATTCGGTCCTACATGTTCGGTGACAGCTATCTCGTGATTCTGTGTAGCTGGTTGATTGAAGGAGGTCATCAAATTGTTAACGTCCGCGTCCCACAGTCTTTCCCCTGTCCGTCTTTTCCGAATCGCTCTGACTGCCTGCAATGGCTTTGACAGAAATGCAGACATTCGTTCTCAAAGAAATTATCCCCTTTCTTACCGAATCCAGCACGGTATTTGCATCAGAGAATCATAATAGCAAGTTGATATGGTGTTCTTACTAAATGCGGGAAAATGTTAACAATGCACAACATTAATGAGTATAACACCAACAAGACATCGTACAAGTAGCATCAGCAACATTATTGATTTATTCAGTTAAGATTGGTCATTATTGGCGCTATCAATTATCAAACAAATTGCCACTACCGTCTCAGGAATTTAAGACGATGTTGACAAATTCGTGTTTCTTCTTGAAAGGATTTCAGCATTGTGAAACGTTAAAGCAGTTTGCAATTTCATTGATTTTCACACTGTCTAGTTAAGTCTGTAATGTAACTGTGTTTACAATGAATTATCTCACTTGTGAATTGCATCAACATTTCACTATGATGAAATCTTTTGAAGAAGTACGAAATATTGTATTTATCAACATCGTTTTGAATTCTTGAGACGCCGGAGGTAATTTGTTTGATAATTATTGATTAATCTGATAAAAACAGTGTAAACTACTAGCTTCGGCAGCAAAGTAAGTTCACTTAAAGGGTTCACCATATTAATTAATCATCAACATCAAATTTAGACTCGGTTCCTAAATGTAGCCGACGAAAACTTTGAAATGAAGGACTAGTGCTTTTTTAAAAATTTCAATCAATGCTCCGCATCATCAGATTAATGACATAGCTTACCTTGCGAGGATTTGGGTGACAGGCTAGAGGCAGATGTGCAATCATTTCCTGGTAAGAGAATTCGTCTCTGTCCGTACACTGGATGACGCCGTCGAGAACCAAAACTCGTCCATATGTTTCACTGCAATAATATAGAATTCCGCATTCTAAAGTCTTTCCTAACTCGTCACATTTAAAAATTAGGTATTTCGAGACCAGCACAAAAAACATGACACTATCTACATATAAATTCATTTTTATCCCTACGAAGGCTAGTCAATAAGTCATGCACATTTGTTTGCAAAATTCGTTTAAAAGCACTTTCAGCGATCACAATACCAAATTTTGAACAGGTTAACATCTACGTGAAGATCGAGTTCGCAAGAGACAACCGCCCGTGTGAAATCCATGCAGCATTGGAAGAAGCATGGAAGGAAGAGGCTGTTGACCGCTCGACTGTCACTCGATGGATGCTGAGGCTGAGAGACGGTGATCTGTCAATCAAAGACGAAGACCGCAGCGGCCGCCCATTATCCGCAACTGATGAGGCACACGAGAAGTGCGTTCAAAAGTTGTTAGACGAAGACAGACGGATAACTTGCGATGAAGTAGCCACAGAACTTGGGATGATTCACGGGTCTGCTTACAAGATTCTCACCCTCAATCTTGGTAAGCGTAAAGTTACGGCTCGATGGGTACCACACCGCATAAAGGACGAAGAAAAGCTTTCCCGCTGCAGAATCGCTATGCAGTTGCGTCGAAGATATCGGAGAGAAGGCGAAGATTTCCTGGAAAGAATTGTTGTGATTGATGAAACATGGATTCGATCGTACGAACCAGAATTGAAGCGACAGTCGAGTGAATGGCGAAGTCCGGATTCCCCACGCCCTCAAAAGTTTCGACGTGAGCAGACCAAAGTGAAGCAAATGATGATCTTTGCTTATGACCACATTGGAATCATTCTTGCCGATGCCGTCCCCATTGGACAGACCGTCAACAAGGAATACTACGCCGATTTCATCTCCAAAAAACTGAAGAATGCCCTACAGAGGAAAAGACCTTCTCTGCAGCTTCTCATTCTCTACGACAATGCCCGATGCCATACAGCACAGCATGTGACTGAAACCCTGGACTCTATGGGTTGGGAAGTTTGCCGCATCCCGCTTACAGTCCGGATCTAAGTCCGCCAAACTTCAACTTGTTTTCTAAACTGAAGGAACCCATGAGAGGCAAACGATACGCGACTTTGGAAGACTTGTCGGTGGCAGTGAAGGCCCAGATTCGGTCTTTGAACAGCGAAGGTTTGGACGGCATAGAAAAACTGCCTCAAAGGTGGGAAAGTGTGATCCGCAGTAAAGGCGATTACATAGAGGGCTTGTAGACGTTCACTTGTTATTGTTTTTCTTTGAATAAAGAAATCATAGTAAATTGCTTTGCTTTAAATTTCAAATGTGCAAGACTTATTGACTAGCCCTCGTATGCCAAAGAGCGAGCAAAGAAACTGGATGGACGGACATACCTGTTAGGAACGATAAGGCAATTATTAAGGTAGGTGGCATAAGAAACTGTGTGTGTGCCTGTTAACAATCCAGGCATAATCAATACACTACGAATGCATTAAATCGGTGAATATTTAGAGCAGCAGAAATAAGTATTATTCTCTTGGTATGTATACTGCTTACATAGAAAACAAGCATTCCTGTAATCTCCATTATGCTTCTTATATGATTATCTGTCCGCATTAGAGGTGTGCAAATCCGATCCGACTGTCGGATCGTGTTTGTTCGGATTCATATTCTCTTCGCAGTCGGATTTTAAGTTTGAAGAGTCGAACCGCATCTGATCGGATCAGCACTTTTATGAAAATCCATATTATCTAACATCGTGAACTTTGTAACCACTAAACTACAGGAAATTACATAGGCTTTATGATGCCTGTGGATATGGTAACACTATATCAAATGTATAGTAATGCAAATCACTACCACGGTTGTGTGATTGGGCTAAACAATAATCAGCAGGATTTCAGTAACAGTCGTAAACGACATACTAAATGACCATACTAACGTAGAATATGAACATGGCGGCCAGATCTGTACGACTTGTTACTGCAATTATGTACATCGATTTGTCTGCAGTATATTACTATTTTGAAGATTCATGAAATTTATATTTCATACCACTGTCAAGATAATGCTTGAAATACTAGATAACCATACATTTTGTACACCCATGTACAATTGTACATTATACTTGCGCATTGTTGAAAGTAAAGCCTAACAAAAACAAACCGAAAATGAGATCCCCAATCAGTCAATTGTAAACACACAAAAAACACGCAATAAATCAGAAGTAGGATGCAGAAGGATTATATACAATGTAGCATGTGTGTATCATGAAAAAATACATCGGATTTTGTCGGATTGTGCGAATGTCAGATCGGATTCGGATTTTGAAAATATGTCATCCGATCGCATTATTTTGATTCATCTGCTTCCCTTTGGAGTTTGCTTTCGAGCCGTCAGATAGGATTCAGACCCCAAATCCGATGCACACCTCTAGTCTACATCAATATAACTTGACTGTATCTTTAACAATGACATCATTCAATGAGTTATATTTCCTGGGTTACTTTTGCTTTTCGGCAATATTCCCAGTCTAAACACCTCATGAATTACTAAAGCAATTTACTGTTATTAACCGCGTCTCTACCTGCAAAGCTTAGAGATTCGATGCGATTTGATTCGAAATCGTGGTTCGAGAAAATTAGAATCGGTTCGGCTGGTTTTGATTTCCAGCATCTTATTCGACAAGACGTACGTGTGACGGAATAACTGAAGCTGTGTTCTCACTGACAACGGTTGAGAAGGCGTCGGCTTTCTGAACAATAGTCAATCGATGTTGATTAATCTTCCTCATTAATGTTTTCATTGAATCAGCTCGTCCTCAGGTTATGATAAAACATTTACCCAATATCGGTATCAAAAACCCGAGCCTCTATGTTTCCATTTTCGAGACCGGTAAGCTAATACCATAACTGCATTATGGTGCTTAAATTACTAGGTCTGATTACTTTGTCAGATTGAAACAGACCTCTACGAACGATGGAGTTTAGGCTTCTAGTCCCGGGTGAATGCCAATTCATATTCTTCAGCAAGTCCAAGCTTAAACCCAGTCTTTAAAGTCGTACAAATTATTTTGGTAAAACAAAGTCAATAGGAAATTATGGGTCAAATTTACATCCAATATCTAAAGTCGGTTTTACACGGTCCAACTTGTTGGTCAACATGCTCGTCCTTCCTTGCTGAATTGACATGCTGGGCGGGATAAAAGTTTTTACACGACCCTGCAAGTTGGACCAACTTCGGATTTCCTTGATGCTATTCATGTTAATTATACACTGCTTTTCCGACACATCAGGGATTCCCGTGCGTGACGTAGGAATGTTGATTGACGTATATGAATGATAGCTGTCTCACGAGACGCGCCAAGAGCCAATCATAAACGGGAATCAGACCATGTTGGATGAGAATATTCAACTTGACGAACTTCTCATCCAACAGGCGCCAACTGTGTTGGCCAGCATGTTGGACCGTGTGATAGCATCGCGAACATGTTGGATCCAACAAGTTGGGCCGTGTAAAACCGCCTTAACTCATAATCTACCGCCAAGATGTCATTAGAAGTAGGTTGAGGTATAAAGTACAGTGCACATATTTTCTTTGGCTAACAGCAAAGTTGACTGAGCAAATCGAAAATCAAAGCATAGGCTTATGTAGACTACATAAAATTTCTTTGTTTCGATTGGATTCGAAATTTCACGATTTGCAGGTCCATATTAAGAACACCACATAGTCTATTGTGCACAGCGGTACCTTAGGATCACGCAATTCCTATCACTATTCCTATTCAGGCTTGATCAGACTTAGAATTTATTAAAATATGATTGCAATCGACTGTTGCAAGGTTAACAGGCTCAAATTGACACTCTTATCAAGGTCAAGAAAGTCAGCAATGCAAAACTGTAACTCAGCATTTATCAAGGGACAGTTTACTTCAAAAAATCAAGTTTGAATCGAAATCGGCGAATCCTAGAACATTTTGCACATTTGAAAATTATGCAATACTGAAACATGAGTTGTTCAAATAGTAATTGCTTCAAAAAGGATATATTTAGAACTTACGACTCAAAAACAAGTACGTCTTGAAATTTCGATTTTCCTTCAAATATTACTTCTTTTACTTTCAAAGAAAAACATTGACCAGGCCATTGATCGTTTATTTCCATAAACCAGCCATCCTTTATAAGTCCCATTATTATAGATATGATATCTGATTAGCTGAAAAAAGAAATATAAAATTAACATACACTGTACGTAAGAATCTATCAAGAAGCATGCAATACATAGCTATGCATAAAGATTATAAAGGACTAACGAACACTTATGTTTGCAGTTCTATTCCTCTTGTTATTTTAAATTCGCTACATTGTCTCATAACGCTGGATGACAGCAGCCACATTCATATTAAAATGCATTAGCCCTACTATGAATTATTTTGTTAATGATGTCCATTCTTCTTACTCTTCAAGTGTAGGAGAAGTAGCCATCGCAAAATAAGAAAAAGCAGCGCGAAGATCATGAAATCACGCAAACCAATTTAAATAGAAAAATCGATCAAAGGAGTCCTCTAAATAGCACATCGCAGTCGGAGCTCCTGATTATAACTACAGCTTGCTGCAAGTCTCCTACCCAGCATTTTCATGTATGTGTTAATGTTGTATATTGCATGTTTTTCATATAAAAGTTTGGAGGTTCAGTCCCCTAGACTAAATCAGGAGACAAGGTATTCAGAAGGTTGACAAAGCATCTTTCGACGACAATTTTGCACTCCATGATTTTTTAAATCTTGCTCACAAAAAATTTACTGTCGCAAGGAACCCCTTCTCTATGACTTTCCATCCGAGGGCCCCTTCTCTGTGACTTTATCTGATACCCGTTCTCTCTTATCTATGACTTTCCAGCTGAGTATCCCTTTTCTTCCTCTTTCCATCTGAGGGTCCCCTGCTCTTCCTCCCCCTATCTGAGGAGACATCCTTTTGCTGACTCTTATATTAGGAGCCCCTTAACCCCTTTCCCTGCGAATGTCTGTCGGACATAGGGTTGGCACGAAATATTTCGTGAAGTTTATTTTTTAATTCCTCCGAAGTCTATCGGAGTTTATTTTTTTCGAGCGAAAAGTCGTTTTTCTTCTGCAATCGAAGTTCTGCTTATTTATCATTTATCATTACTCTAATTTATCATTTGAGACTTTATTCTACTTTAAAGTCTGTGATAAATATGTGTTCATCAGTAGACTAACAGATTTTTCTTCACGAGCCAATCAAATCAAGACAGAAGCATATTCCGTCACCCTCTAAGAGGGATGGGGTACGGCAACAGACCAGAAGGAGCAAAGTTTTCAGGTTGTAACTGATGATATTCAATTGGGAGACGGAATTGAGTTTTATACGATTTAAATGCGCTAAGTAAAAATTAATAGTCAGCCTGTTAATTACCGATCGGTGATTTATTAATTGAGAACCCACAATGCTCGTAATTCTCAGCTTAAGAGTTGCTGTCAACACGTGACTTACAGTAACAGATGACTATTTTGAATAATTTTAACTTAAATATGTAGCGTTTACTTTCTAGAATGTGTTTCAGTCATATATATAGTTATAGGCCTATATAGGCCAATAATTACAACCTATGCATAGATATACTTTAATTAACTTTAACTTCAATTTTTTTCATACTGTGATGTAATATTTTTGTCAATTTGTAGCCGCTTGTCATGCCTCACGATTACCATTATTGAGGCTTCACAGCAAAATATACACGTCTATTATTATTATTATTATTATTATACATCTAAAAATGGTGTATTGTCAGGCAGCCTGTTGTTTTGAAAATCTGGTTAGTAGTAAGTATCTGGTCAGCTAAGTATGTTATGACTTATTAGCATAAAAGTGATAGTCTACAAAGTACGCTATGTAAAAGGAACTTTCTACTTGAATTAGATCCTTAAGTCTCTGCATAATAATCATTCTGATAAATAAATTAATCTCATTAAATTGGATGCGATCTCATCTTATCAATGTACATGTATGCTAAAAATTGCAAGAAACATTTTGACTGGAAAAGTAGGTCGTATATAAGTATTTCATGTAATTGATTAGGGCTATTCAAACGAAATATGATGTTTGAAGGTTAAATAAATTAGGAAACCTCAAAATGTTAAGAATGCTATTGCTTGTAATCCATTTATTCTACCAGCAATCGCAATCGTTGATTCAAAGACCAAATATAGTAGAGACAAAAAGTAGTAGAGAGTAATAAATCTGAAATCTCATCTACATGTACATGGAAGTCGAAGTAGACTGTGGTTAATGATGCGCAAATTCATCCAGTATAATTAAAAAAATGAAGCGAACAAACAAGTGTTGACATGGTGCACTTCTGCTTCGGTGGCGAGATGGGATTGGGAACAGAATTGGTGCAGGAATATGGGCAACGGTTGAGGGGAATCATGAGGATAACGATGACTTTTAAAGCGTGGATGTTGTTCTCAAATGCAAGCTTTATTGTTGATTAACATCAATGTCGTAGTATTGACATAATTGTCGATAAGCTCGATCGTTGCACCGGCCATATAAGCTGAACATATTCTGTACAAACGCTGATGGATGCTAATGATAAATGTTGACATAGCGTTGGAAATGATTACTTCTACATCTTCTAATTCGCATAAAAATTTACTATGCTAAGAGCTGAACTCAAAAAATTACCTCTCAACAATTTGAAAGCGTTCTTCGACTAGTCATCGCACAAAAATGACTTTTACATGTTATGATAGCCGGAAATTTCCTTTTTTCAGATAATAAAATCATTCTTGGTGTAAATCCAGTTTAGACGGCAGCCCGTTAAAACAATGGTTATGTTTTCACTAATTTAGACCCACCAATTCCAAGAAACATTTTTTTTTTAGAAGTGAAGTCTGAAATAACTATTTTGGGGTATTGCCGAAAGGCAGTCAAGATTTCGTGACTGTGATCGAACAGGATGTGTCTCTAAATTCAAGAAAGAAAAGAGTTCGAAAATATGCGGCCATGTTTTACGGCCAACAGTATATTCGAAAAATTATGCCCAATATTGACTGTTTCTAGGTTACATGTCATCTAGAATAAGCGGCGAAATAAACTTCGAACAGTTCATGACCGATAAACTTCGCTAAGTATTTGATTTTTTTATTTCCTCCGAAGCAAAAAATAAACTTCGGAGTTTTGCCAGCCCTAGTCGCACAGTACCCCTCCTTTACGACTTTCCGTCTGACGGGCCCTTCTCTACGACTTTCTATTCATGAGGCCCTTCTACATGACTTTCTATGTGTGGGCCTTTACTCTCCGAATGCTTGTCGGAGAAGGGCACTCTTCTACGGCCTTCCAAGTGGGGGCCTTTTTCATCTCCTTTCTGTCCTCCTGAAAAATCTGAGGAGGGTCTATCACAGTGAGACCATCCCCCTACCCCGCATTTTTTCTCATCGACATTCGTCGATTAAAAAGATCTAAATCCGGCAAAAACCAGAAAAATCACATACCCGATTAAATGAGAGCTAAATCCTTTCACATAATTATAGTTGCAATGTTTTGCATATCAAAGGAGCCTTTTGCAAGATAGGGCCACATTTCACACACTGCTTTTGAGTTTATAAGTTGCATTACTTTAGGGTGTCTTAGATACGTAGAAGAGAAGTCCACCATTCAATCAGCGAACTTCTCTTTGAAGAAGAATTTGTCCTTCTAATAAAAAAGCACCATCACATTCTGAAGCTAATCGATATGATACCCCAAGCATCCGACGTCTACCACGATATAGTCCCTTCCTAAATGTCACAGAATACGCGAACTCAGCACTGAAATCCGCTGTCAAGAGGAATCTTACAAATCCTGATGTCCAAAAACAGATGAATAACCATCAAATGGCAGAAGACGCTGGGAAACCACTCCACAGACACACAATGGACATTTGAAATCGCTCATGCAACAGAGCATCAACGTTATAACATCTCATAAGGTTCGGAAGTGGTTTCAACACGCACTTAACTACACAAACAGATGCTTTGCCGAATCTGACATTTTTCACTGAACTTTCCTTGTCTCATAGGTTGTTATCCTACTTTTAGTGATGAAAGTTCACATGTTCGAATACATTGCCTTTGCACAACACAGCCATTTTCTATTCATCAGAAATTGGAAATTAGTGTGACAAAAATGAATGTACGAAAATCTATGAATTTGCCATAACGTAGACACAAGCATTTGGATAGGAAAAAGTTGAAAGAAATTGAATTCACATATTCAATAATAGAATGCAAAAAGGTATAACATCACTGTATTGCTGTATGAATTCTGCATTGATTTAACTGAGTCATTGTCACTTTCGAAATCGTCGTAAACAACAAGTTGAAGAGAATAGTCGCTCACCATATTCAGGCTTGACCTGATCAGCAGCGATCAAGTTGAAAACAAATGTATGTATTACATTCTTCCAAGATCAAATGCAAATATCTTTTACTTCAAAATGTCACAAATGCATTAATACAAAGACAGTATTTATATTTATGAAATTCAAAAATGCATATTTAAACACTTTTAAAAGTAAAAAATACAAATATTGGAAAAAGTATTTAAATGTTTTAGATTCTATTTGATTATGTATTTCAAATTATGGAAATGCAACTGAACTCTTGTTCCACGCCAGGAAGAGAGCGCTTACACATCAACTATACATGCAATTTCTCTGCTTCTTAAAGTAAGTCTCTAATTCAATCTGCAGGATTTGTTGTATCTAAATGGAAAGCACACATGCAGATAAGTATGTGAAGTTTTTTGGGAGATAAATCAAAATTTAGGGTCATATGCATATCAAATGCAAACTTTATTGTTGATTAACATCAATGTCGTAGTATTGACATAATTGTCGATAAGCTTGATCGTTGCACCGGCCATATAAGCTGAACATATTCTGTACAAACGCTGATGGATGCTAATGATAAATGTTGACATAGCGTTGGAAATGATTACTTCTACATCTTCTAATTCGCATAAAAATTTACTATGCTAAGAGCTGAACTCAAAAAATTACCTCTCAACAATTTGAAAGCGTTCTTCGACTAGTCATCGCACAAAAATGACTTTTACATGTTATGATAGCCGGAAATTTCCTTTTTTCAGATAATAAAATCATTCTTGGTGTAAATCCAGTTTAGACGGCAGCCCGTTAAAACAATGGTTATGTTTTCACTAATTTAGACCCACCAATTCCAAGAAACATTTTTTTTTAGAAGTGAAGTCTGAAATAACTATTTTGGGGTATTGCCGAAAGGCAGTCAAGATTTCGTGACTGTGATCGAACAGGATGTGTCTCTAAATTCAAGAAAGAAAAGAGTTCGAAAATATGCGGCCATGTTTTACGGCCAACAGTATATTCGAAAAATTATGCCCAATATTGACTGTTTCTAGGTTACATGTCATCTAGAATAAGCGGCGAAATAAACTTCGAACAGTTCATGACCGATAAACTTCGCTAAGTATTTGATTTTTTTATTTCCTCCGAAGCAAAAAATAAACTTCGGAGTTTTGCCAGCCCTAGTCGCACAGTACCCCTCCTTTACGACTTTCCGTCTGACGGGCCCTTCTCTACGACTTTCTATTCATGAGGCCCTTCTACATGACTTTCTATGTGTGGGCCTTTACTCTCCGAATGCTTGTCGGAGAAGGGCACTCTTCTACGGCCTTCCAAGTGGGGGCCTTTTTCATCTCCTTCCTGTCCTCCTGAAAAATCTGAGGAGGGTCTATCACAGTGAGGCCATCCCCCTACCCCGCATTTTTTCTCATCGACATTCGTCGATTAAAAAGATCTAAATCCGGCAAAAACCAGAAAAATCACATACCCGATTAAATGAGAGCTAAATCCTTTCACATAATTATAGTTGCAATGTTTTGCTTATCAAAGGAGCCTTTTGCAAGATAGGGCCACATTTCACACACTGCTTTTGAGTTTATAAGTTGCATTACTTTAGGGTGTCTTAGATACGTAGAAGAGAAGTCCACCATTCAATCAGCGAACTTCTCTTTGAAGAAGAATTTGTCCTTCTAATAAAAAAGCACCATCACATTCTGAAGCTAATCGATATGATACCCCAAGCATCCGACGTCTACCACGATATAGTCCCTTCCTAAATGTCACAGAATACGCGAACTCAGCACTGAAATCCGCTGTCAAGAGGAATCTTACAAATCCTGATGTCCAAAAACAGATGAATAACCATCAAATGGCAGAAGACGCTGGGAAACCACTCCACAGACACACAATGGACATTTTGAAATCGCTCATGCAACAGAGCATCAACGTTATAACATCTCATAAGGTTCGGAAGTGGTTTCAACACGCACTTAACTACACAAACAGATGCTTTGCCGAATCTGACATTTTTCACTGAACTTTCCTTGTCTCATAGGTTGTTATCCTACTTTTAGTGATGAAAGTTCACATGTTCGAATACATTGCCTTTGCACAACACAGCCATTTTCTATTCATCAGAAATTGGAAATTAGTGTGACAAAAATGAATGTACGAAAATCTATGAATTTGCCATAACGTAGACACAAGCATTTGGATAGGAAAAAGTTGAAAGAAATTGAATTCACATATTCAATAATAGAATGCAAAAAGGTATAACATCACTGTATTGCTGTATGAATTCTGCATTGATTTAACTGAGTCATTGTCACTTTCGAAATCGTCGTAAACAACAAGTTGAAGAGAATAGTCGCTCACCATATTCAGGCTTGACCTGATCAGCAGCGATCAAGTTGAAAACAAATGTATGTATTACATTCTTCCAAGATCAAATGCAAATATCTTTTACTTCAAAATGTCACAAATGCATTAATACAAAGACAGTATTTATATTTATGAAATTCAAAAATGCATATTTAAACACTTTTAAAAGTAAAAAATACAAATATTGGAAAAAGTATTTAAATGTTTTAGATTCTATTTGATTATGTATTTCAAATTATGGAAATGCAACTGAACTCTTGTTCCACGCCAGGAAGAGAGCGCTTACACATCAACTATACATGCAATTTCTCTGCTTCTTAAAGTAAGTCTCTAATTCAATCTGCAGGATTTGTTGTATCTAAATGGAAAGCACACATGCAGATAAGTATGTGAAGTTTTTTGGGAGATAAATCAAAATTTAGGGTCATAGTGAATATATAATAGGGTTAATAATAGGGTCAAATATGAAAACTTAGGAGAAGATAACCTTAACGCGCTACTACGTCCTTTTATTGGAGGACTACAATAGCTACAATTCCTATTTATAGGTTAGACACCTAGCCTATGCAACGAATTCTGTAAACATACAAACTATTTTATGAGAATAATGTACTAAAAATAGTCTTTTATGTTTATTCAGTGAGAATGTCTTTTCTCGAAATCTACCGGATTTATTTCCTTAGATTGGAGAAATGAAATTATCAGGAATTCCCAGAAAATTACCGTCCCAGGAAATCCCGTGTTAAACCCTACTCGGACATCGACAATCGCATATGCACATCGACGAACACTCAGTATCCGTTAAAATTGCTGCTAGAAAAAAATTGTTGAATTGTTAATTGCTAAAAGTGTTTTCACTATATTCACAAAAATCAATAATCAAGGTAATCTGACGTTGGATACCCACTTCAATGCTTCAAACTGAGTGACTCTCTTTGTACAAAATGTAGTGGAACTCAATTTCCTGAAATGCAAATTCAATTGCTCAAGAGCACCTTACCAGCAACCACACTTGTATCTTACGGCCTTGTTCAACAGAAGGGAGTCTGCTTTCATCAAATGGTCAGAGACAGCGTTGTATAACAATGTGTATTTTTTGTGGGTTGGAAATAGCCAGCGCGTTCGGTATTAAAACATTTTTGTAATTATCAACAATAAACTTCCTCCACCATCCGATGAAAATCATTAGGCAAAAGATTATCACTTAAAAAGTAAGCGTCATTCAAAAATTTAGAAATCACCTGCGATGGTTGGCAAGAGAGGAGGATTACGTCATAATTGCGCTATCACAGACGATTTGATGAAACCTCGTTAAAGTTACTTTTTTTACAAAATGTTTGACTCTTGATGTGAGCATGAACTATATGATTGAGTCGAAACGATTGAAACGAGTTGCAACGATTCCCTTGTGACTGACAACGGCAACAACAATGTATGTAGGCCAATTGCTAGTGCAGTGCACTACAGTATTTGTTAAGTTTATTAATAAAAAGGTTTGTCTTATCACAATCGCTGATGATTCATCAGCTTGCTTGAGTTCAATGAGAAGAAACACCGTAAAAATCATCAAACATCCGCTAATAATGCGAGCGCGAATCCGTTGCGAAAAGTTCCGCAGCAAGTAGTGCATGTCAAACGATTTAACAGATAAGGATGGCATCGAAATCCGGAAAAGCAGTAGTGTGTCAAAAATTGTCCTGCATATTTTGCAGACAGTTTCATATCTCATACTGTTGTCAGCACTCAGTCACAAACAACAGAAATATTAACCCAGCAGTCAGCAGAGGAAATCAATATTTTTGAAAGGATACAATGCGTCGTAAATTGAAATATTAGAGGGAATCATTTATAGTAGAACGTTTTCCGTAGATTACCCTACTTGGGGCCCTGTCAAATGCCATGACATCATCGCTAGCTTACGTGATTCAAAGCCTAATTTTGTCGTAATTGACGGATACACAGAATAGATGCAACAGACTAGTAGAAAATCTTTAATTTGGAATATTACTATTGGATGAATTTCTAAATATTTTAGATTAGGGGCCAATTTGACTTGCATGTTTTCACAACATTTATGGCAGCTTTATGCAATTTAATATTTTACAAGCCATCATGAGATATAGCAGCATCTCTCGATCAACTGCAAACAACAATCTCCAAGAATATGTAGACCTTATCAGAATTTTATGATTACATAGCGAACAGAGATAAAGAGTTAAATGTTCAAACCGCTTTCACAAACAGAACGAGGTCGCTGATTCAAAGGTGGCAAGGCAACACTAGAAACGGTAAGAGAACATCAATGTCTCATGCTAGAATTTCAAAACTAAGTGGATCGAGAAATTTCATATTGCATCAAGCAAGCTACATGTTGGAATAAGGACACAAAAGAAGGACCTGAAGGAAGAGGATCAACAACTGTGGGACTAATAAACATTTTTAACAAGCCACACCCACCATGGCTTCCGGTAAAGCTAAATTCAAGATTTTGTAATCAGAATGAGTTTGTGCTATATTAATTAATGACCTTGGTCAATTTTTTCGATAGCAGGTGTTTGCAGGAGCCTCTTGCAAAATAGCCCACGCGATTCAATAATGAAAATGGCTTTAAACTGATTCATGATAGGAGTATGAAATAATGGATAATATTGTATCGTATTTAAACTACTCATCCTACTGCAAACCAAAGAGCTGTTGCAAGTAGTGTTGCTTACAGGCAGGATCTATGAGTAGCATATTTTCTTTCTTCAAAACTATTCAACTTACGTAACTTTGGTTGCTTACTTTTGCAAATATTTATGCGCAAGTATCTACATGACATCGACAATCTATAAAAGATTTGACAAGTAATGTAGTCAATCCATAGGACAGTCATCCTGAAAATATGATCAAAGATTTTTTCACGATCATATCCTCATTTCAAATTATATTTCATGCTCAAGATGGTGCCCACATCTTTCTAAAATTGCAAGTTGTCTCTTCGACAGATGCACGTTTTGCTCTAGATAAAGCCTGTGCTTGTGCGTGATCAACACAAACATCACCAATCCTCTTCTACAATCATTCTTTGCTACTTGGTTCCAAGCATGGCTTCCAATATGGAGTAAGGAATCATCTACATGCACTGACATTCATGGCCTGTGCATGTACACGATGACTGTTTTAAAACATCAACATTGAATTAACTCATCTGTCATCACTTTAAATAAAAACAGCTGACATAAATTTTGAGAGTGAAGCAACAAAACTAAGCAAAAACACTAACATATAGACAAGTTGACGTTAAATTATCAATTAAATGTTGTGATGCAACTACAAATGATGACTTTACCCAAAAATTGCCCTCCCCGGCATGCGCATGAAAATGTGGTCATTTCTAACATTTTCAGACGGTCCAATGCAAGTAAGCCTACATTTGGAACGAATGAATACCGGACAAAGCTGGTATAGGTTTGGATGAAACTCTCGAGTTGACTTTCTTCTGCATGCTAAGGTTGTGTTGTTGAAGGCTCCTGTCGAGGCTACTCCAATATGTTTGGGACGTGTTTCAGACGAGGGCTGACCACTTGACAGGGGAACTTCACTTCTTCAAACACAGGTAGTTGCATAGCTTCTCAGACGGAAAACCGAGGCCACGGTATTTAGCGGTTCAATATCCGCTTTTGCATGTATTCAGTGATCACTGATTATTCTTGGCAAAGAGAGCTTTTGGCTTAGACGGCATGACGTGCGACGGTCAGGGCCACAATCAGCGTAGACTACAACAGCTTTGAGCTTAATGTGGTGGGTAAGCAAGCAGTGAATTGATAGTACAGAATTACCGCTGGAACTGAACCCTGAGAAGCCCATTCTTAAGGAAATGCCGCTTGCTGCTGCGGCTGTGTACGATCTGGAAAACAAAGGAGCGACTGACTAGTGGCCCTTTTACGATGCTGGTCAACTTCTCAAAAGTGATGCGTCGCTGGAGGTTCGTGCACAGACCACGTTGCCATACAGTATGATCACATCATGCTGTCATGTCTGAAAATACCTCACCTTCAACTTACCTGCGGTCATATATTTCTTCCATTATTTTGGGCAGAACGCAGCTTGGTTGATGATAGTGTAGTTTCGATATTAGTCCTTCGAGCAGCTTGAAGCTGGAGCATCGTAAAGAGATGCACCAAATTCAAGTAATCCATTCAGTTTGGAACGACGTCATTCCTGACCCACTGGTATCAGGTGAGCTAGAAACTCGTTGTGCGCTCCGTTGGGACCCGGGACTTTTCCTCCTTCAGGGAATTTATGGCAGCAGTTATACTTCAGTTATACTTCATTAATGAAATCTTCATTGAGGCAAGCGTTCTTCGGCGAGGTGTGTGGCAGTTGCAGAGTAGTGAGTTTTCAATCCAAACCTTCCGACTGAAGGTTTTATCTGGATTTGAGAACTTCCTATTTTCTATCAGGTGCTGCGCCCCGACTTTTGCCTGCAGTGGTCACAGGGGCTTCCGTTTGGAGTCTCTACCCAATAGGAGGTTTAATCCTGCCACGTACCTCTGGAGGTATGGGTAATGTCGATGTTTCTCACGGCCTCCTACCACAATTCCTGCCGTTTTTTATCCATGTGATCAATGAAGCGGGTAGCGAACTCGTGTATATCGTCGGTGTCGGTGGCTGAAATGTAGTTGTAGGGGAGGGTGTCGCATTCAGCATACAATTTTCGAAAACCGCGTGGAAAAGATTCCTTCGCTGAGTTTTTCATCATGGTTGAACGACAGTCAAAGTCTAAACCACGACTTTCTATGGTCTCGGTTAGAACTGAGGGAGAATCCTCGTTAATTGTCGTGAAAAGCTCCCAATCTGCCTTGTCAATCCTTTATCGTGTTGATTCAATTTGGGTGCAATCTCTTTGATCAGTTCGCTCTGAAACTTAATCCATATTTGTTGCATGCACATGAAGTTGTGTTCTAGTTTTTTGCAACCATGGTGGAGCCAAATGAATATTTTCTATATATTTGGCTTAAGGTCCCATAGTGGAAATTCAGCCATTCTTATGCTATGTTTGTTTGAGCTGATCAGAGCACGACCTTCGCTGACGAATTACTGGAATGGATGTTCCAATCATCCAGCAAAATAAATTAACGTCCTTGTGATTCTCGTAAATGTAGGCCTGTAGCCTAGACGGTCTGACTATCCCGCCATCTGCTGTTAATGGAGTTACCTTATCAGACGAAAAATTGAATAAATGTGGAGGTAGTTGCTTAACTGTTGTGGAGGTATTGCTTGGAATTATTTGCAAATGTGATAAGCACATTTATGCAGTTTTGAAGAAATTAACACGGATTTGACTGATCATGATAGTATAATGCAGAAGGAAATGATATTATTTTACAGATCGTCCGTGTCATGACAGCCTTGGAGAGGCAATGCTTGTTCAATTGGCAACTCGATGGGCTGCTATTGCTTTCATGCTGAACTTCAAGAGAATCTTCTTAAGCGTGATCATATCATGAGCGACTGGAGGAGCAAAATAACATAATCAAAGACAATGATTTCAATTGACTTAAAAAGAAGTAAATGGTTCCACATCACCATTCAGATTCAAGAAATGAAGCATAAATTTAGTGAATCATAACTTTATACCGATGAAAATTGAATTAAAAACAGGAAATTACAGCCAAGAATGCGCAATAAGATCTCGACTTTTTCATGAAGACTTCCATTATAATGCCGTTCATTAGATATCCTTGATCATCAGCATAATTTCCGCTTATATACGATGCTTGTTAGCAAATATTCATTCCTTTTGATATCCAACTTGTTTCATGTTGGTAGTATGTAAATTGGCAAAAATTTAGCTTTTTCAAAACTGCTCAAATAATATTTTGGAGCGCAGGAGCGTAGTCTCCGCAAAAAACTGAATCTTTTGATATAAAAATTTTCACTATACAGATACTTTTTTTGAGTCGACACTCTACCTATATATCCCTACTCTATGGTCGACACTCTACCTACATATACTTACTCTATGGTTTGAACTTAAGTTATCTTTCACCAAATTTTACTAATCCAATTACAGGAAGTAAACAGTTGCTAGGAGATTTCAATAACAGTGCTCGCCGATGGATAGCCTGTTCTCAACTTGTATTTTGGATGTGCAATTTCGCCATAGGCTAAGAAATCAGATTGTGTTTCATAGATGTCATGATCTAATATAGTGGGACGTAACGATTGGAAAATTGAAATGAGAATTGCCATAAACCTATTGTTGCTACTAGAAGGAAATATCAGGGATAAGAAGTTTCTTTTCGAAAATCGCAAGGGACCAATAAATCTGTCCAATGTATTTCAAGTTTTTTTTCTATTTGAGAACCCTTGACATATGAATTTCCGAGTGGGCCTCGTTACTTCATTATGATCCATGAAGATATACGTGTATGCATATATATCCAAGCATGAAAATCGAATAACACATTCAGAATTGTGTGTGTAATTTTGCTTACAATTATGTCATTCGCCTGCTTCCATATTTTAGCCATTTAGGACGTCACTAGTCTTCCCTGATATTCTAGCGCACCAATCCACCTCCAGCATTAGCGGTGACACGAATATTTTGTTAGGGGCACAGAAAGGTCATTCAATTTCAGTATTAGTAGGCAAATCCGTACACAGGTTGACCTCTCCAAAAGACTCCTCACTGGGAGTCTCTTCACTCCTCAATGGGATTTCAAATTTCGAATTTGTAGTCACGTTTGATGCGTTGTTACATCATATGGGCCCTTTATTTTGGCAAAAAAAGATGGCATACATATGCATGTGAGCACAGACTTGTGTTGTAATTGTAAGTTCAACTACAATAAATAATTAAAATTTCTGCAATAAATAAGTAATTGCATTCAATTACATTTTGCGATGACTAATTTGTAATTGCACAGTATCAAATACATTTTTAGCCATGTAATTGATAAGTAATTGCAATTAGTTTGCAGTCAGCTGTGTTAAATAGGGCCTATTCATTTAGCTCACAGTTTAAATTTCTTCAGCTCTCCTCGTCGATATTGCGTTGCCATACCTAGATGTACACCGGGTGTACAACAACCGGTAATTTTTTATCAATGAAACTTGGGGCGAAAATTATTCCCAAAATCTAAATTAAGTGCCGTTGTCATGATATTCCTTCCAGCTAATCTTAGTTGCTAATCGAAAAATGTAAATCAGAAAGCTATTATCACTTAATTTCCCCATCGGAAAAAGGAGTCTTCTCTTTTAAAAATGTACTCTTCTAGAAGTCAGAGTATAAATCTTTGAATTGATTTAAATCTTAGCAGACATGCAATTGCAAGCCCAAAGTCTCCTAGAGGCCACAAGTCTCGATATCCCAGCATTGTATCTTCAGTTAGAATCGTAGTAGAGATGTAATGCAAAAACACTATGGGGGAAGAAAAAAAAGTGATAATTTAAAGTCAATGCCACAAGCGTCGCCTTCGTCTGTTTCTCTGGGGAGCAATTGTAATTATCCGTTTGGCTATTATTCGGCAAGCATCATCAGATATAAGGAATTAAACATAGACGCAAAATACATGAATTCAAATTTCACATTAATGCAGAGAACAAGCGAGTAGGAAATAAATCTAGTAAAAGGTGTGAAACTATGTTTACCAAGCTCAGTATGAAAAAGGAAGAATAGAAATATGCGACAGAATATTGGGGCTAGCATCTCACCAATAGAAATAGTAATTGATCTGAATAGAAACATGATCATAAAGATATATATGAGACACATAATACAGCAGGCCTACATATAAATGTAAAAAAGGAAAGTATGTGCTAGGCAATGTGAAAATGACTTAATGACTTAGGGTGCTATTCAAGTAAAGATCGAATCACTAAATAATGGGGAAGTCTTTGTAGCATTCTAATTCTGTTTTCTCGTTAATGATTGGTTTCAATTTGTGAATCAACATTGCTTCTCGCAGGCGCAAATTGACTTCATATTGGTCATATGCAAGGATGGAAGTAGAAAGTTGTTTGTTTTGCATAATCGAAGGTGCTTTTTTTCTGTTACTCGTCTGTCATCATATATATATATGATGCCAGACTCACTATGCGAAATTTTACTTCTGAAAGTGAAATACCAAAATTTACGATAGGGTAACATACCAACTGCGGAATATTTTCAATTATCACTCGGATAACCATTTGGACCGTGGGCCACCGGTTGCCCATTTCTGATATACACTATATAGGTACATTATGAATGCAATAATGTATGTATAAAAACAAGGTACACATCTGTGAGTTGCCCAACAAACCGGTTTTCTGGCTACGCCCCTGTCCTGCGATGCATTGTTTGGTTTTATCTCCCACTCATAATTTCTTTTTTCATAAATTGGCCATTACTAGGGCAATTTCTTTATGACATGTCATATTTTTAGGGAAGGTGATTTTGTCATATTTTCTGTGTTTCATCATATCTAGCTATATTTTGGTCATTTTACTGTAGTTTTCGACTGTTAGAGTTGCCGGGAAGCAGATATAGAAATGATGCTTTCAGAATGACGCAAAACTGGTCTTTTCAGCAGCGCCATGCAGTCTGAGGACAGTTCCAATGCATGCATTGCCTACAGATGTAAATGCTACCGGCGGCGCCAGGATTGAGTCGTCCGTCGTCTGCCTTTCCTTGCCACCCAACCATTGCTTCGGACGTTCTTCTCCGAGAACGTCCGAAGAACGTAACCAGAGCGTTCTTCTCCGTGTTGAAGAAGATACTGCAAAGACAGACTTTTTCAAACATCAAATGAAGTAAATTATATTACTGATTTGAACAACAAGCTGTTAATGGGTATACTGTGGTAAAAGTTTGAAATAAATCGTTTTATTTGTCTTATTTTGAACTTTTTAACTCTTTGCCTGAAAATGCAAGCATAATTTTTGCTACATTTTAATATTTTTTTAATCTTGCTAAACCTCAGTTTACGATTTTTATGTCATGTTTTGGTCACATTGAGTTTTTTACGTAATATTTGGTTATATTTTAAGCTTTTCAGGACATATTCTTTCGATTATTAGGTCATAAAAAATTGATCTAGTCATTACGTTCGAGCAGTGATAGATATAGTTGACCAACCAGTTCTGGAGATCCATGAATTTTTATCTGCAGGGAAAATCATACTTCTCTTCGCCTAGGAAAAATCACATTTTTGTGACATATCTCCGGCGATGTGTATATTGGTCGAGTGATTTAATCATACATTAAAAATGAGGCGCTTAAATTTTCTACCAACCGGGCATAAAAATACCTATCTGCATGTCAAGATATATTCATGTCATATTTTAATATTGCACATGAGCAGGGCCCGGATGGCCGAAGCTTTATGCACCTCTTTTAATAATTAAAATACTCAACCAGAACATGTATGCAGATCGACATAGATATGTCAAGAATTTATATTTTTCTTTTCATATGAAAAATTAGGGTACCATTTTCCTAATCCTGATCATTATATAACTAAATGTATCATATTTCTTAGTCATTTTATGATTAATAGCATATTTTCTTGCAGGTAAATCAACGTGGCTTCAATCAACGGTGTCATCGATCAATTTCAGCAGTTGTCTCCCATACAACAAGCCGAATGTCTACGCAAGTTGGTACTTATTTCAACTACAGATACAGTGCCATTATCCTTTATATTCTCACATAGTGATGGAACATGGTCTGATCCGTTCAGGTTTCCCTGTGACGTTCTAGAAATTCTTTCTTCTTATCTTGATTTTCAAGCTATCTTCGCATGTCGTCGGGTATGTCGTCATTGGCGATTAAGCATCGATAGGAGTGAAATAACATGGCAAAGACTAGCCAGTGAAATGGGTATTGACGTTACTACCGGAGTTCCAATTTTGGATGGAACTAGTTCTTTAAGTGACATTTGCAAGTGTGGTAAAGAAGCTATTAAATGTAGCTGTGACACCTACTATTTAGCTTCGCGTTACAAAAGGCTTGAACTAATCAGCAATCGAGTGAAAACATGTTTCTTTTCTTTAGCACCTATTCATCTTGAAAATAGCCAAGTTATCTTACTTTGCCCGAGACTGAACATCGTAGTTAGTTATAAGATGTCAAAACTTTCGAAGATAAAATTATATTATCAAGAAATTGGCAGCGCAAAATATTTTACCGGCGAATGTGACTCTCAACCTACAAAAATTGATAGATTTGAGCTTACAGAGTTATCAACCATTTTCGGGTGGGCTACTCATCGGAATAGAATTTGTCTCCTTTTAAATCATGAAGTTGTGTTAGTTGACCCGTTTGAAAATTCAAAAGAAGTCACATATTTCTCAAATTATCCTTATGGTTCAGCTAAAAGTATCTTCGCCGATGAATGCTACATTGTTGTTGTGGCTCCAAACAACGATATTTTATACTGGTCTGTTATTCGCTCTCGACACCCTGTGTCTTTGAGAAATGACGTATTTTCCCTTGAAAGTGATATTCATGTGGTATGCATTGCTTCTCATCAACTTGTATATACTTTATCAACAAAATTCACCGTGTTACTGAACATCTGTAATTTAGTCCAGCAAAAGCGAGAACATTTTCCAGTCATAAATATAGATTTGATCAATAGCATGGCAACAATAATTGGTGTCAGATCTTGGACACTAAATGAAAATGGTGAAATTTATTCGGTAATAACCGTCGCTATTTATGGTTATTGCATTGGCGAAATTTGTCTGCAAGAATATCTGGTTGGACCTTTATCTCAGACAATTGATTTCAAAGAAAGTACAGTTGAAAGGAAATTGTCAATTTCAACCTACAAGGGAATGGATGGCAACCGTCTAGTTGGAGTAGGAACAAAGTTATTTGTTCTGTGGAATAGTACTCGACATCAACTTCTGTACTACACTCGGGACAAGGCAAATGGGCCGTCATATGTGTTGCAGTTAGATGAAATCGTTTCAGCAGAGGTAAACAATTTTCCAGACTTTCGCTTTGGGTTAGAACTCGAGCATGGTTTGAACTTTCAGCTTCACAGACCATTTGTCTCAATCGCAAAAGCTATGCGAGAGCATTTTGATTGTAAACCCACCATAACTGTTCATTTTTATTGATGTCTGAAGATCGCATGTTAACCTATCTGACTGGAAAAACCATGTGAATATCAAGGTAGTAGGTGAGCTGGAGTAAGCATCTATTTGATTTATGAAAAATGAAGTAATTCGAATCATTATCAGTATTATGATATTATTTTTATACTTTTATTTGATGATTGAATAAAAAATATATTACTTTTTACATGATTTGGTACTTTTCACTGTCATGCGATAAAGGCTTAAAGGGATGAATATGTTTATGATCTTCTCTTTACTTAACATATTATAGGCCTACATATTTTCAATTTTCTAGATATATTTGATGCTCTTTAACTTCCAGCAGCCGACACATGTAGGTTGTACGACAAACTAAATTTTGTAGATTATATGACGATATCATCAATTGATTTGTTCATGTCTCTGCATGCATACTCGATGCCTAATATGAAAATCGTTGACCACAATAATATATGAAATATAATTCGATTAAGCCATGTCAGAGTTGGAAGTGGGTCATGGGTCAGGTGGATCACAAAATCGTGTGGGTCGTGGGTCATGTTTTGCCGGAAAGTTGGTGGGTCAGACTGCGTTGATGGATACACATAGTCAAAATATGCAACACTACTTTCACACGCCTAATATAGTTTCGAAAGGGGGCGGAATTCACACAAATTAAAGGCTCGAAAACAATTGCTGATGTCTACTGAGAGATGTTGGTTGGTGGCGAGAAGTTGTTTGAGTACTATTGAGCATGCTCGATTCTCTGTCACTATGTCTGACGATACCCCAAGGTTGTGTGACCTTGATTTCACAGCTACTGATAAGAAGTCTGATATTCAGAGGTTTTACTCTTCTTGAAAATGTTCTTGCAATGCCAGCTGACCTTCGTTTGATTTTGTTGGTCTTTCGTAGAAAATATCCTTCGGTAGAGATTAGAATGGTAAATCTTTGGTAAAGATTGATCAGAGCCTAAATATTTTCGAAATATGTAATTAATCAAAATACCTCAATATATTAAATCAAAATATTATCAACATACATGCTTCATATCTAAAGTATTTAGCCGCTCATACTTTCGCATCATACATGTTCCATGCATCTCGATGCTCATTCGGTACATGATAATCTGAAATAAGATAATTCATGCGACGGTCATTGATATAGACTTTAATCCCTTTCACACAGCCTTATTACGGCTGGAGCTCTGTGAGGAGATGTTTTTTGACACTTCGTATCAATGAAAAGTTTCGTTTTGATATTTGATCTGGTATCAATAAAAATAGGAATATTCACATGATGTCGCTAGTGATTGCTATCACAACGTAGCCTACTCGTATGTAGCGCCACTCAAATATATCAGTTCATCTAAATATACATTGTAATCTAATTCTTGAATTGTAATCTTGTCATCGTGCAATTTTCTATTCACGCGTTACGCATGCTTACTCCATATGCTTTTCAATGAATGTCATTCTTACATCAAATATACAACTTTCTACTTAAATCTCACATTAGCGGAAGTGAAATTTAAATCGAAACAGCAGAATATTAGTTTGACGATTTTTCTGGGATAATTTTCACACATGTATATATAGTATCTAGCATAATAAAAACATGGATAAATGATTTAGGCCTACTGCAATCTTATTTCTTGACTTAATTTGATTAGGAAATGAAAAATTTCAAATTTAATCTGTATGGCCCTCAACCTAACTATAATTATCTCTCTACGAATTAAAATAGGTAGCTCTAAAAAAAGGATAGTCAAGAATTGCAACAAGAAACGGAATCGTTTAAATTTTTTTTAGAACCTTATAGGCATCTGTGTTGCGCTGAACTTATAATTTTGATGAGGTTGCATGTCTGTTTATCATGTGAAGTGATCTATACACTTAATGAATCTTCATAAAAAATCTTAACAACAATTTTGACACTACAAGGCCTCTGTTTATCATGTGACAAGTGATCTATTTAAATCTTCATAAAAAATCTTAACAACAATTTTGACACTACAAGGCCTCTAGACCTAGAATCTTGAATGAAGCTAAAGATGATACCAGAAAAGGAAATTGCACTCACATCATTCACTCTTGCAGTATGCACATATGTGGGTCAAAGATGTGGTGAGTCAGCGGGTATACCCTGTGTATCAACCACAAAAGTCGCCCAGCGGTCGCCCCGACAGCCCTCGGCGTCGCCGAAGTCGCCGGCGACTCCTGGTGGCGGTCGCCTCGACCGTATGTGGGCGACCGTTGCCCGGCGACCGCTGTCAGCAGTTGCCTCGAGTGTCAACGGCGACCTTCATCATATGTCTGGTTTTAGCATTTAACTAGCCTCCATGATGTCAGAAAGGCAATATTCCGCGGAATTCCGTGGATATAAATCACATCAGGGGCCCTTAACCGGTTTGCATTCAGGGGCCCCAACGGTGGAGTTCCGCAAGCTTTGATCAGGGCCCGTAGCGGTATTTAACCGCGTCCAATTTTAAAAAAAGCAGGGTTATTTGTGCTACTCATTATTCATTATATAGTAATATATCAGTAGTATACCCTTTTTTAATTTAGATCTTAAAAATCCTACCCGACAACCGTACGTGATTGAGTTATGAAAACAGTTTGCATTCAGATTTTCTTTATATTTTTGAAGAAATCACGTTATATATAAATCATCACGCAAGAAATCACATATATAAGTCATTCACTGTTGGAATCCAATACACGTAGTCTTTTGACAGGTGGAGTGCCAATATCACTAGATTCCTGTTGCCTCTTTCTCCTTCCACCATACCGATCGCGGGCGTTGTTGAAGAACACAGTCAGTTCGACCTCCTTGCAGGTTGTCTCAAATAGATCTGTAGATGACTCTGAAAGGAAAAATTCCTGTTAAATTCACTGGTAGTTAAAATATATATTCAAGTCATACCTACAGTACAGTAATGCACAAACAACAGGATTTTATGAAATTAATTAAATCGATTTTCCGAAAACAATGAAAAATAAATACCAAGACAATAAAATAACGTTTATTTACAATTCAATATTATTTGCAATTCAACCAGAGATTTTGACAGATATTCCATTGCTCACAATCATGAGAAACAGTGGAGAGAGAGAGAGAGAGAAACGAGGGCCAACACCAAAGAAATGAAAATGACACAAATAAAGAAAATGTGCTATCTATTCATATAGTTGAAACATCAGCTACGATGATTGATTTAATGTTTATTCAATTAAAACTTGTTGGATATAGATATATTTCTTTGAAAAAATGAGATATCAATTGAAATATGGGTCAATGGAAAGGAAATGACATTAACCCAGACAAATAAAAGTGTGGGTTATTACTTTATTGATGACATTAATCACATTTATTCATTTATAAAATACTTAATGATTTAATTGAATATGTGCACATTTTATGAAAATCAATCAAATATTTAGAGATCTTATAAAATTTAATAAAATGTTTACATGTTAACGTTTCGTTATCAGCAGGATATGTACGAAATATGACAGATTTTTTGCAATTTCCTAAGACATTATAATGACGGATCTGGTGGCCTTAACAAGCACAATTTGAAAACAAGTTTGTAAAAGATTCGTTACTCTTTAAAGAATGGACGATCATTACATTGCTCACTTAATGACATTTACGGATGCAAGCATGTTTATTGCAGTCAATATTCTTATAGTTACGCATTATATTTTAAATTTGTCATCTTCTTTCGTGCAGATAGTGGAAGAACACATGTAACATAGATCACTCAAAGTGACACAGACAAAGAAAATGAATGAACTACGCAACGTATATTGTTATGGATAAAAAAATTGCTTACAACTAGTATATAGCAACCAACCCACTTCGTACATTTACGCAGACAAATAAAATGAATAAACTACGTAACGTAGGCTATATTGTTATGGATAAAATATTGCTTACAACTTGTATATAGCAACCAACCCACTTCGTACATTTATCTAATTTGATCAAGAATTGTGTGACAAAAACCTCTTTCATTAATTTTTGATATAAAATTAATCGAGGTTCTAGCTGTACTATACAAGCATTTTGAAAATTAACGGCGTCATACGGGAGGTGATTTTTCACTTTCATGATTGGAAATAGGCTCTCCCTGCTTTTTTTAGATAATTTATTGAAATTAAAAAATATGAGCGTTAAAAACCCAACGTTTCGTCCGTCACGGATTTAATCATGGGCAACAAAGTCCAGCCATTTTTACAATGGGTTTATATACAGCTAGTGACAGCTCATATTTTTTAATTTCAATAAATTGTCTAAAAAAAAGCAGGGAGAGCCTATTTCCAATCATGAAAGTGATTTTGAAAATTCTTGCAAAACCTTCACCGGATTACAATTCACCGGTAGTTAGACCATAAACTCCAGTCTGACAGGACAGTTATCAAACTTCACAAATTTAAATGAAAAGGAAGTCAGTGAATAACCATGCCAAAGTGTTTGGTTAAAGCTCTCTTCTATGTTGCTCATTAGTTTTCATACTTGAATTTAATGTTTACCTTAACTACGATTCACTTGTCTGACGATGATCTCGAAATATATTACAAAAAGAAAATATTCTAACCTTGAACAGAACATCAGTTTACTTGGTTCTTCTCACAACATACCTACACCCTAATGAAACTTTATTTATCAATAATGAGCTCATGCAATGCTGTTGTAAGTATCAAAATAAACATCTCACCTGTAGCGGGTCCAAATTTTTGATCAAATTTTGCATTCTCTTTGACTTTGGAGCAATAATCAATTCACATGAATTTGATGGTTTTCAGCGAAAATATAGAGACAGTGCAGTACGTATTTCACTGAGTCTGCAATTA
Organism: Prostheceraeus crozeri; assembly: GCA_907163375.1. NCBI lineage: Eukaryota > Metazoa > Platyhelminthes > Polycladida > Euryleptidae > Prostheceraeus > Prostheceraeus crozeri. The sequence continues at coordinate 23,475 of CAJQUW010002020.1, read as the reverse complement.
AATGCGAATCAAGACGTGTCCTGTAGATGAAGATATACCAGAAATTATTTCCAAAATGCAGGCATAATCGAATTACGACAGAATTCCTCTGAATGTCCAAAACACAAATTACTGACTTGAAGCGTCGTTAAAAGTTTTATAATTTCGCAAGTTTGATACTGCAGATATCACAATATGGTGATGCCGGAGAGTTTGCTGACTGATATGCGTACAGCCACATATCACGATGCAGTGGGAGTCAACTAGCAAATAAATGACGCCTGCTTGGTAAACATTGCTAGCTCGCATCCTCTTGTCATGTGACTCATGGAATGAAGGTCGGTTCAGCAGGCAAGCAACGGGGAAACTATTTCATATAGTAAATCGGTGTGCGCAGACGAGTCTTACGTAATTGTAGGAGCAATAGGCATCTGAACAGCATTGTGACTTCCCATATGTTCCAGTACGGATAGCATTTAAGATAAGTTTCTGAATGGATAAAGAAGATGCAAGAAAATGAATAAATGAATTACGAGAGAGAGAGAGAGAGAGAGAGAGTGAGTGAGAGAGAGAAGAGAAGAGAATGAGTAGATTGAACTAAATATTCCTTTTGCAGGTGTATAAATCACATGACCGGAATTAATTTCCAAATTTTCTATCTATTAATGAATCATATGTCTTATCTCTTCTAGATGAATTCATTTACAATTTCAGTTGAGGAATCTCCTATTGACTGACCATTTCAATTACTTTAAAAAGATAAGAAGAGTATTCATTTAATCAATGATAATCATCAATATGTATACTTATACAATGAAATTGATAGCGCTGATATAAGACAATATACATTATCTTTGGCGCGCACGGTTATGTGAAAAGCAACTTCCAGAACACAATGTGACTTTACAGTCAATTTTGCGTGAACATTAGCAGTGCTCGGTATTTCACAGGCTCAGCTATGTTATATTACAGACATCTTTTCATAATGTAATTTTACGTGACCCAAAAGTTGTACGGTAAAATTATATTGCCGAGTCTGTCAAATTACAGAACATTTTACAGTGTAGGAAGTGGCACATAACTAAGGAAGCATGTGAATGATGTGTGTGCAGCTGCAGCACCATCTAGTGTAATCAGGGCATACCCTGAGCATGCCCTACTCTGCCCTGAAATCACATTGCCCTAAGTAATGGGCAAAAGACCGTTCCAGGCCACCATAAAATTCAAAAAAATAGTATCTTTAAAAACGACATAAATTCATGAATTTGAACCCTTTTTCAGGTTTTTAAGACCTAAATACATGAATTTAGTCCATTCAAAAAGTACCATTTTTGAAAAAATGGTACTTTTTAAAAACGACATAAATTCATGAATTTGAACCCTTTTTCAGGTTATGAAGACCTAAATTCACAAATTTGGGCGTTTTTAAAAATACCCAATTTTCAAATTTTTCAAAATCTCAAATTTGAGAATTACAATTTTTACCTTGAAAATCATGACCGTTCTAGGACACTAAAAAATTATAAAAGTTGAGAATTTCAAAATTTGAGAATTACAATCGGGCGAAGCCCTAGAACCTTCGGTTCGATTTTCACCCTCGCTTAAATCATGACCGTTCTAGGACACCGAAAATCATAAAAGTTAAGAATTTCAAATTCATGAATTTTATCCATTTTTCAGGTTTTTAAAATATATCATGTGACTAAAAATATTTCTTTAAAAATGGAAGAAACAAAAGTGGAAGGAACTTCAGAAATGGAAGAAACAAAAGTGGAAGGAACCTCAAGAATATATCCTTCGTTATCTCAATTAAACTTTTACGGAGCAGCGTGTCTTCTTTCTTTCTCTCTCTCGTTCCTGTCTGTTACAGGAATATTGTATTAACAATGATATGCATTCTTTAAAACAATTGCTTGTCTTCAATGAGAATAATTCCCATATGCTTTTAATAGAATGACCTTGAACGCTAATGGAAAAATACACCAACTGTCGCGCCATGTCGACAGGTTTATCGACAAACTTTCTGACATCGGCGCGACAGTTGGTGTATTTTTCCATTCAAGCAATGTCGCATGAATGATTGTTATTGAAACCAAAATGAAGAGAAATGCTCATTCATTTCTCTTCTCTCTCATATGTCTATTGTGTTTAGATTGTATTTGTTCTTTTGTTCTCATAGTGTGAATGAGATTTCACAACTCGCATTATGCGCTATTGTCTGTGATTTCCTTCACCCCTATCAGCTGAAACAATTTTAGCAGCTGCTACACGCTAATTCTTTTGAGAAAGTTCTGAAATAGATTTTATTCCATTTAAAATGAGAAACATTAGAGACATTCTAAAAATATACGGCAAACAAAACCACATTAAATTTCGATTTAAATGAGATTGCTAAGCAATTGGGAGTAATGAATTACTATTGATAAAATATGCGCGAAACACTAACACAATGCAACAATGTAACGTTTAAATTTAGATTAAATTAAATCATTTCAAAATTGAATAAGTAGTAAAGAAAGACATCATTAGAGACCAGTTTTTATTCAATACCCCCCCCCTTCTGACTAAGTAGTAAGGAAAGTCATCATTATAAAAATGTTTTAAATCAATACCCCCTTCTGACTAAGTAGTAAAGAAAGACATCATTAGAGACCAGTTTTAAATCAATACCCCCCCCTTCTGACTTCTAGCGGTCTCTTAAGAAATTTTTTTATTATAAAATGAGCAACATAAATGAGTTTTTTAAATTATATGGAACGCAAACTACGACAAATTTCGACCTAAAGAAAATCGCAAATGAATTAGGAATAAAGAATTTTCATGTTCTAATGAGAAACGAATTACAATTCCTAAAAAATAGGCCATCAATAACTGTAAATTTCATAACGAATCTTCACACTTCAGACCAAAACGGCGTACATTGGTCAGCAGGTATCTTTAGTAAAAACGGAGATAATTATTATTTTGACTCATACGGGCTTCCACCTACAAATGAAGTAAAAGAATTACTTGGAACGGGAACATACAATACGTTTCAAATTCAGACACCAGGCACTACTTATTGTGGACAATTATGTCTTTATGTTTTATTTAAATTACAGGAAGGAGTACCATTTCTAGATATAATGTTAGAATTGAACGAACCGTAGGTTCTATGGCTACGCCTAACAAGGGAATTTCATTCCCGAAACGTTAGTTCCAATAATAATAATGATAATTAAAAATCAGTTCGTTGTAATTCATTTTGATAAAAACGGCCTCTGATATCCTCATTATCTAAATCTTTAATTTCATAAGTAATCGGATAACTTTGATTTATTTTGCAAACTTCAAATATTTCTTTAGTCCAATAGCCAACAAAGCCTTTTTCAAATTTGTTCTTATATTTAAATATTCTAACTCTATCTCCAATTTTAAATTTCGGCTTAAGTTTCTGCAAATTCGGATTACTCTCATTCAAATTATTATTCTCGAATATTTTCTTTCGTATCAAATCAGGGTCGTCAGAAGCATTCTTTGGAGTTTCTTCAATACCAGAATGAACTTTATTATTGTACTCTTCTACAACTCCTGGTAATATCTTCAACCATTTCTGATTTCTTTGCTCAGTAAATTTCTTGAATAATTTATTTTTTAACGTCCGATTGAATCTTTCTATCACTACAGCTTTTCCAGCGTTTTCAGTTGAATAAACAATTTCAAATAGTGGCTGAACGTTTCGGTTATAAAATTCCGACCCTTTATCAACAAACAATTTTTTTGGCTTTCTCTTACTTTCTTTAAAGATTTCTTCAAACGCATATTTAACTGATAGACCACTTTTATTTTTTAAAGGCTTTACCCAAGCGTATCGTGTATATAAATCTATAACGGTCAATGCGTATTTGTAGTCCCTTTCATTCGGCATATGAATAAGATCAGCACTCCAAATATCATCTTTATTAAATACTTTTACTTTCAATAAATATTTAGGCCTTCTGTATTCTTTATGAATTTCAGACGCGCAGGTTCGAGCGTTGCTCTCAGAGTTATTAGTTCTAGCGTTGCTCTCAGGGTTATTAGTTCCAGCGTTGCTCTCAGGGTTATTAGTTTCATTTAAACCCTGGCCGAATAATATTTTAGCTTGTAAAGCTTTCTTAACAAACATTCTTTCAATTTTTTCTCTAAATGTAGGATTTTGAATACTATCTAATTCTTGAATCATCTTCTTATCAGCTGCATGTCGAGAACTTAGATCATGATTTCGATAAGCTAAATCATGCCTGTAAGCTGCGGCATCTACTCTATTTATTGGTTCTTCACCTGGTTTCGGATTATTATTCTCATCTAGTCTTATATCTAATCGAGTTCCTGGACCAGTATATGAATGACCAGGAAGATGTTTTTCTTTCGAATATTTACTCCAAATAAATCCAGGAAAGTTTTCTAATGTTTTTTGTATATCACCACCGTAGGTAGTAGCCAAACTTTGTTTGTCGTCGTTACCTTCATAAATTTTACAATTTAAGTTTTTATTTTTGTTTAATAGATAATTCAATAAATCTAAATTAGAAATTTTTAATTTAGTTAAATTTTCGGAATTTTTAGAATTCATTTTAAAAGATAAAAAAAATTAAGAAGATAAAAATAAATGTTATACCGAAAAGAACCAAAGGTTCTGAGGTTATTACCTTATCATACTAGGACTTAGATATATTCCAGAACCATCTTTAGTTTCTTTAATTTCAATTAAATCATCAACATTGTGGAGAATATTTTTAAGAACTCGTTTTCCTTCATCAACTAATTTTAATTTACTAATAAAATTATCTACTATTCCTTCTCCCCTAGCAACTTTCTCTAACTCTCTATTATGACGTTTTTGTTCTTCTAATGCTGCCTTCTCTGATTTATTTTTATTTACTGCTTGGACAATACCAGCTGTCCCACCTGCAACACTTCCTGCTGCAGCTATGCCACCTATTATTAGTGGAATTAATGGGAGAATCCCGCCATTCTTTTCTTCTTGTAATTGTATATTCTCTATCATTGGTTTACTTATGTAATACTTTTTTTTGTTAATCGTAATAGTTTTAGGGGTATTTTTGTCAACAATATTACGTAATTTTAATTCAACAGTTTTATTATTATTATTACTTTTCGCTTGCGACATTTTTAATAAAAAAATTTTAAGTTATCAAAAATTTAAATCTATTCTAGTTATGAAAAAATTTCAAGTTACCAAAAAATTTTAAGTTACCAAAAAATTTTAATCTATTCTAGTTATTAAAAAATTTCAAGTTACTAAAAAATTTTAAGCTACCAAAAAATTTTAATCTATTCTAGTTATGAAAAATTTTAAGTTAAGAATTTTTAATCTATTCTAGTTATGAAAAAATTTTAATTAATTAAACGACGAAGTCTTGGGCTTTAGCCTATTCTAGTCATCTTCCCATTAAGAATTTCAATAGAATATTTTACATCTTCTAGCAATAAACCATAAGCCATCAATGAAGTTGTGGAATCTTTCTTTTCAATATTAATTGTAACATCACAACCATTTTTAATAATATCTTCAGATTGTGCACTTAAATCGAAGCAGAAAATTGGATATAAATGTCTCCAATCTCCAGGAGTTAATTGTGGTTCAACTCCAAATTCTGTACAAAGATTTCGATAACAATCATATCCTTCCATAAATTGATTATTGGTATCATCGAATCTTAATGGATCAATTGGATATCGGGTTTGATTTAATGAAACTTGTAAACTTCGAATTGTATTAATATGAAAAATATTGTTATTCTTATCAAAACTTGGAGAATTATTTCTTTGAAAAGTTAGTAATAAATATCTTGGAGTATTCGCAGTTCTAGTAAAATGCCAGTTAAATCTTTGTTCGGAAAAAGTTACTGAACTAGCAGTACGCTTTAGAAAATTTACTGGAATTGGTTTGTTAGTATTTAATCTTTTTGCAATAGCTGTTTCAATCTCTAAACTAGGAGTAATATGCTTAATCCACCATTCAAGTCTATCAATTTTTAAATATGCTTTTTTTCCAGTCTTACCAAAAAAGATTAATTCATTATTTGCTGTACGATGAATTATTAATTTAAATTTTAATTGATATGATATTTTATCATAATCTAAATATCCGAATAATGGAGACAATGACCAATTAACTGTCTGTTTACTTTTCTTGTTAAATTCACGTCTTTCTTTATATGCTTCATTATTTGTTTTATTTAAATGTTTTGCAATATTTTCTACATCTTTCGCAATTCCTGCTGCATCTGTTCCAGCGTGAGTTAAATCATCAACAATTATACCATCATTAGTATCAGGAAACCAACCTTCGATTTCATACTTTTTATTATTTTCACCAATTGTTACAAATCTAAGCATTGTATCAATTACACCTGGAGAATCACTTATTGTTTCTATATTTTGAGTTGCAACATCTAAACGCATTTGTGTAAATAATCTTGGAAAGAAATTATTCTCTAGTGCAATATTATCGGTTTCTGGTAATGGTGTTGTAAAATTGGCATCACTATACAAAGAATATTCACAGTGTAAAAATGAATCAGGTAGATATAAATAACTCTGCTGATTATCAACTTCAAAGATTAAATCTCCTCCAGTATTTACTCTACTGGAAGATCCGGGATTCATAGCAATTCTTATATAGTCATTCTTTTTTTGATTATAACTGACGAACGGAGGATCGTCTAATCTAAATTTATTTTCGATAAGCGAAGACATTTTTATAAAAAATAATTTGACTTTTTGTTTTTCTCACAGACAGAAAAAATTCTGCTAAAATAATTTTACTAAAAAAAATTTTACTAAAAAAATTTTGCTAAAATATAATTTTAGAATTTTACTAAAAAATATATTTTAGAATTTTGCTAGACCAGCTCCGCTACAGCTTTGCTGGTTAAACCGAAGGTTGCTACTCACGCCATTTCCTCTTATTTCTTCAATTGTTTTTTTATTATTTTTATTTTCATTATGTTTACTATTAGACGGAGCTCCGCTCCTCAAGGTTTCCCCAACAGCTATGTTAGCAATTTTGTTTTTTGTTTCCTCTGAAAGTTTTTTTAAATTTTTTAGTTCTTCAGAATCATTCCTAAGTTGACGAATAGCTTCTAGTTGTTTTAATTCGTTTTGAGACTTGACAGCATTTGATATTGCACTAGCTGTACTACCTATAGCAGCTGCTCCTTTTGCAGCAGATGTAATCAAATCTTTATTATTTTTAATTAAGTTAACGATACTTCCAATACCAGAAAAGATGCCAGCCCCTTCTTTTTGGAACGTCTTTTCTAGGAACTTTTGTGTTCCGACAGTTTCTACACTATCATAATGGTACACAGGTTTCTGAGATGGTTCATGAGCAATTTTATTATTTGATGCAAAATGTTTAAGATTGTGTTTATAAATTATAGGCATTTTTTAGGATTAAATTTGACTTTTGGGAAAAATATCTACGTGTTAAGATTTACGCTAAGATTTACGTTTGTGAATGGACAACAACTTCGAGATAACTTTATTAATTGATTGTTGCACTTTATCTATTGCGTCAAGCAGCGTGTGATGTACTTTAATTTCTTTTCTATTAACTTGCATTTTCACCTGATTCATCTTCAACGCCGTTTTAAGAGCATTTAACTTAATTTTAAGAACATCTAATTGTCTTTTAACAGCATCTAACTGTTCTTTATTTTCTTTAGAGTTTTCTTGTAAATTTTTCTTTAATTCATTTTCTAAATTGATTTTAAGAGTTTTCATTTTATCAACTCTTTGATTAAGTGAGTTTACTTCATTTATTATTCTATTCATCTTTTTCATTTGTTGAGTAATTTTAGAACTCAATTCATCAACACTTTTTTGGAATGTAGTTTGTAACTGCTTTAAATTTTTTTTAATTCTTTCAGGAAGTTTTTCTATTTCATCTTCTAATTGTTCTTTTAACATTTTTATCTGATGTTTATTTTTAATTACAGCAGATTTTAAATTTAAAGAAAGTAATATTAAAATTTTTGATTGTTCAGAAATCTTTTTAAAAAGTTTTGCTATATCTGCTTCTAGCTCTCTATCCTTTTTATCAAGTTTTAATAATTTTTCGTTTAATGATTTGTCATTAAGTTTAAGCAACTTTAATTCGTTCATCAGTGGAACCAAAACATCGTTTATATATTTTTCCTTTAAATCATTGATTTGTGTATCAACATATTGTTTATTTGTCAACTCTGTATTTTGTTGCGGAAGAATAGGAAGATGCAATGGACCAGATAAAACGTCTCCAGTTTTCATGATATAATTTTCTATCTCTATTTCTAATTCACGATTATTCGGGATATATGCACCTCCACCAACATTTGGTAACATCATTTTTAAAAAAATAAAAAAGTAAAATTTTTTCTAATAAAAATAATAAAATTTTTTCTAATAAAAATAAAAAAATAAAATTTTTTCTCATGAAAATAAAAAAATGGAAAATCCAAATTTAAAAAAATTATAGTCGCCCGCATCATCCTGTTCTTCTTATTCGACGAGATCAACGGGATTTGAAAATAAATGTTTTGATAATAATAATAATAATCCATGTATAGATGTTAATATTTTATTTCAATTACAAGCCGAAATATTTAGAGAACAGACTAAAGGTTTACCTTCTATAGAAACTAATTATTGTTTATTTCCGGGGGATCCATTTATTAAATTTATGGAGATTGTAAGTAAATATAATGATGTAGCTTATGTGGAATTAAATAAAGAAAATATGGTTATAATAGGTCATAATAATGTTTATGGATTTATTAGAGCAGTGTTACCAATTAGTAATACTGATTGGATAGAAACTAAAATTATTAATTATATCAATATTAAAGAATTAGTTAAAAAATTAAAATCTTTTTCGAAAGAAAAAATTAGATTATTTGTTGACGATCAAAATCAATATAACATTCATATAGAGAGTAAAAAACATAATGAAGAATTATTATGTCAAGTTTATTATAGAGACACAATTTATAAACAAGAAACATTAGAAATGCCGCAAAGATATGATGATGATACGTATATAGGATTATATTCAAACTTAAATATTAATTTGTTAAAATCTTATATGAATGGTTTAGCTCAACAAGAGAAAATTTATATGTGGTCTACACCTTATACTATTAACAATGACCATAATCATAATAATCCTCTGAATCATATTGAAGAAACTGATAATATAGATGATGATTCAGAAACATCTGAAAATGGTGTAAATGGTAAAAAAGATTATAAAAATATTAGTAATTATAAAAATTTATCTAAATTTCATTTTCTTACAATTGAAAATAATAATGATGGCATAGTTGAAGATACTGTTAGACAACTATGTGTGGGGTCTACAAAATTTAAATTAGGATTTACATCTAATCAATTTAAAATTTTATCATCTTTAACTAAAACCCGTTAGATCGCCCGCCTCCGGTACGTGTTCGTTACACGAACTCGGCCCGGTAAACGGGTCGTTCCTACCGTCACGTAACCGGTACGAGCTCGTGTACCCGAAGGAGGTTCCAAAAAAAAATCCGCCCTGCTGCTTGATTTACGTGCTTTCATTCAATCTCCAGTGCTCTGTATTTTAGCTGGAGATTAAATGAAAGCCCGTTTTTACAAGCAACAGGGCGGATCCTACTTAAAGAGAAAAGTCAAACGTCAAATAATAGGTTTATTCTTCATGAAATTATAGCCACGTACCACAGTAACACTGCCTAGGATAAAAAATAACAGTACCTGGAAAGTTTGACAGCAGTTCGGTAACACTTAACCATTCCTTGTGCAGTAACTGCCTTCACACTTGCTAACAGTTCCACGCAGAATCCATGTATAGGCCTACTTGGTTTGATATCCCAATCTTATCCGGAAATGAGAGAATCATTGTCTCTGAAAAAAGAAATATTTTTCATTGACATTTCACGCTGGATTCATGCTATCGTAAAAAGCAAGGATATGTATAGGATGCATCCATGCAAGAATTACATGATGTATTATATATAAAAGCACAAATGAAACAAAATCTGTAAATTATATTAAGCAGTATTTACTATGCCAGCATCAATTATAAATAGCATGCAAAATTATAATGAGATTAACATTTAAGTCAATGTATGGATTAATCAGAGCTTCTGTAGACCTAAAATATCAAGCAATGCGTCAATCATGTCGCAAAGCATCTGCACGCATACTTTAGGCCTAGATAGATTTTATCACGTTTGTTTAAATTTTGGCATCTAACATTATAGGAGAGATTATTACTTGTCTTTATATGCGCCTCTTACCTCAATTCATTAGTTGTTACATAAGACAGTTTCGAAATGAAGTTTTAACCTAAATCACACTTGTCTACAGTTTGCTTTCCAATGAACTTGGCTTCTGTTTTCTGAACGAACTGTAGACAAGTGTGATTTAGGTTAAAACTTCATTTTGAAACTGTCTTATGTAAGAACTAATGAATTGAGGTAAGAGGCGCATATAAAGACTGATCTCTCCTATAATGTTAGATGCCCAAATTTAAACAAACGTAACAAAATCTATCTAGGCCGAAAGTATGCGTGCAGATGCTTTGCGATCCAACGCTTGATCATTGATGATGTCGCTGATGAAGTATATAAACTAACCAGTTAGCAGTAGAAGAAGCAGCATCCCCGTGAAGCCTGCATAATACCTTTTACATTAAGCTTGTTTCAATCGGATCATTCACACATTTCAAGAACTTAATACAGGTCATGATAAAAGCGAACTTAATATGAAAAGCACTACAATCCCTATCAAATCATCTTTTATGAAGAAAAAATAATAATGCGATGAATTATTTGTATCTACTAAATACGGGAGGTGTGCACCGTACAGCTTTACTGATGTAGGTCTCACTGTAAACTGCACACCATTAAAACAGCAGTTACAGTAATATATATATATATATATAAACTTATAATAATAATAATAATTTTAATGATATATAAACTTAACAGAAAATATTCGTAAGAAACTTGAAAATGATGAGTCACAATTTGATGATATCAATTAAAATCCGCTAGTATCAGATAGAGCGTCTCTACGGATATTTTCTGTTCGGAGTGTAAAAACAGCCGTGAAAGTAATTTTAGCTGTTAATTTTAACGGATATTTGTTGCTTACAGCGCACTTGCATTAGTCACTCGCAGTGACAAAGATAGTTTTTTAACTACAATACATCTCACTTGGCTCTTCTCCGAACTTCTATAGGGAATAGGAATAAACTCACGAGGATGCTGCTGCCTTCCCTGAAAACTAGACAAATTGATTTTGTTTACATCTGCATCAGCACCTTACAATATTTCCCCAAAATCGCCGGTTAATCAGGGTTTGTACACCTAACGTCAGCCAGATAGCTGGATTCAATAGCTAAAATTTTAAGCATGAAGCATTTCAGGAGAATGCAGTTTACTTTCCCTTCATATAATAATATCCATATCAATGAAGAAATTTGAATATTGAAAGTAAATCAGCCTCAAGATGACTGCAGACTTATGATTCTTGTTTGCATTTTTTCATGATTGATCATCATAATCCATTGCAAACGATACTGAGCAGAGTGATATTCCAACATGCCTATGAACGATTCTACAGGTGATTTTGTGATTTCATCTTTATGGTTGGACATGTCATTGATCTTCATAAATTGATAATGGGCAATTCCGTAAATAACGCACGTACGTTCTGACACACAATCTTCATTTCTCATCATGAAGCAATGCGATTCTATCTATGAAAGTTGCACCATACCATGCCAAAATAGTATGAAATATTAATCACTTTTCAAATATTCAAACACTAGTCCCTCTAGCGTCGAAAGAGGGACTGCCATTAAATTAATTATTTAAATTGCTTTTACTTATTATATAGAAGGGACTACTATAATGTTTCAGAACGTTCGTGCGTTATTTATAAAATTATTCTAATCATTGTGAATGAATTATCTTTCAGGTTCAGACAAGACACTAAGGCTCATGCAATAAAAGACCAGTTGCTCATCATGCATCTGATCGGCAATGTATGTGAGAATTTGGTTGAATGTGGATAAAGTTGCTCAAAACGTCTATGTTTGCCGACAGTAAGAGGCTCGCCAAATCTAAATGTGATTAGCTTTATAGACAAGGGAGCATGAAACTGAAAGGAAATGACCTGAAGACATTTCATGCCAAAAATTATGACTTTGGGCTTGGTACTTTTCGTTTAATCAGAGAAAACATACAAAAATTCGTTTTAGTGAAAAACTGCAATCTGCGTCCCATTGGATTTACATGTGTTTTTCTTTGATTCTGTCTGACAAGAAGAGGAACTCACTAGAACTCGGCAGACGTGCCGATTCGTAGTAGGCATAGGGTGCACATCATTCTGTGAAAGTCTCACTTTCGGCCTCGTTCCCTGCAGAAACTCGCTCTGGCTGCCGGATTATATATTATGTCATTAAATCTTAAATTTATGTCAATCTAGGCACGCAACTTCTTGTTCTCTAGTTTGAATAGTCACTCCGACTAAGAATGTAGCAACATGTATTTCATGCAGAAAGTCACCGCCCAAATTGGCAGTATGCAAGTTTACGACTTGCACAATCTGCCAATTTATGCAGCCTAAATAGGTGTAGCACATGTTTTTATCTAAGTCGAAAATTAAAATCAAGAATTAATCTAATCAAATTGTGATTAAAAAAATCCAATTAGTTGATTGCTGACATACGATGATTCCAGTTAATTGATTGCTGTCGTCCAACTATTTCAATTAGTTTTTGATGAATCCTGAACCTAGGTATAGAATATTTACTAGAAGATATGCCAGAATCTTCGAGCTCAGCTAGCGGTGGCCCAAAGAATTAATAAAAGGCGACTGCGAAATAATCCTAATATTACTAAATGATCTGATTTGATGGCATCCTTTAAGTATCTAGGAATCCCTAAATTGAAAATGTAATCCAATAACACAGAACCTACGCAGGCCTACATCATTCTTTCAATTTATGAATTTCTTAGCCAACTAAACTTACATCGCTAGACTCTGAGAAAGTTAAGCTACTAGATTATTAATGTGCTGCAAAAGATGGCCATTGACAGAAAACACATTTTAAACATTAAGTAACCAGAACAAAGTATTTTGTCATCTATGATAATTGTGATCTATTATGCTAAATTTACTGAAATTGCATGCAACGATAAATTGCAAGTCAAACGAAAAATATCACTGTCCAGTCAGTTCTTATTTATTATTCAAATTTTTGTGTGAGCCATGATCCTAAAATTCAAAACGTGCGAGATTTTCGTCAAAAAAAGTCAACCTGTCGAATCTTGCAGCGATGGACTTCCAAATTTGCTATGAAAGTAAGGAAACACCCTTACACGGATGACTTATGTCAGCGACTTTTCATTTTCAGATATTTCGAAGATGGCTTTATGATGAACTTTTACAATTGGATTCGTCCAGGTGTTCTCCGACGCTAAATGAAGTATGAATAGCCAATTACCAATAGTGAGGGAATTTGCACGCTACGTTGGAATAACGATCGTTTTCCTTAACAAAGCACTCAATTTATACTACACTGTAGATAAATTTAATAGAAAAGTCTGAAGTCCCATTATCAATGAATAGGTAATCACAAAAACATGAAAATATGCATAATTGACCATATATCTTCATTATCAGTATTTAGTTAAAGTCTTTCCAACCAATTTGGCGTCGGAACAAACGCGTCTACAACTTATTTCCACGCAACGTTGCGTGCGGATAATCTCACTGTGGGTAACTGTCTATTTCCATGTAATTTTTTTGGTTGGAATTACCACACCGATCAGATCCCGAAAAATTCTCGATAACCGGCTTTTAAGTTCCATCCTTTTTACTATCTCGGTTGCACGCTATTATTTTATAAAATGGAAATTGCAATCATGTACATGCCAGATGAGTAACGAGTGATAAACCTATAGACTTCGATTAGGCTAAATAAAAGATAGGCCTTAATAGTTGCAGATTCTATGCTAATTTGCATTAGGCGTGGGTATCGCAAGTTACTTATGTGTCCACTTACAATTTTTTATTTACAAAGATATTACAAAGATGACTACTAATACTGTTGGCCTACTCAATCACACTTGCAACTATTCTGAATGTCATCGTGACAGTTCAAAGCGTGATCACAATCAAATAGTCAAGATTTATGCAGAGCTACAGCTAGTAAGGCCTATATTATCCACTCAAGCAGCTGCTTGAGAGAAGAGCATGAAAACTCAGCAATTATGAATATTCACCTTGTGTGAAAATATGTAAGTATCACCACTGAAGGATCACACAATGACTATTAAAATAAAATTGTAGAGCGCGTTTGGACTAGACTGAACTAGGAAAAATAAGAATAGGAGAAACACTCATTCTCCTGATGAAAATACTCTTTTGGAAGACAATCATTTTCAGGCGGTTCCTATTTGTCTCACTAAGTAGTTCCATGCAATAAGTGGGAAGTTTAGAACGAAATGGAGAACACTTATTCATCTAGAACCGGCTATCAACAATTTGCACAGACAAACCTAACTTGATTAGATGCTATAGCCTACCTCAAGCACAAACCATACTGAGTGCTACTTTGTACAGTTGACATACAGGTACCTTACTGATGCTGTCACACATTTATCAAGGAGTAAGTGACAGCAGATAGTGGATGACAATATAGGAATCAATCTCACCGAATTGAAAAAATCTGCTTTCCACTTATGACTTGCATTCATTAACATTCGCCAAGGAGTAAGTGACAGCGGACAATTGTTGAAAATACAGCAATAAATCTCAGTCGAATAATACTTGATTCCAGGTCTGCATGCTTGCTCTCGACAAAACGGTGGTCTGCCTAAATTCGTATCTCCGAGGAACCGAATATGTTTAAACAAAATTATTTTAAATAACCAGATAGAGTTTTATTCTGGTTTTATCATGTAGGCTTTTCCTCGATAGCCCACTCATGAATGAATTAGCATTTAGGCAATGCTTCAGCAGTGTTGAGATGCAACGATGCAAGTATATTCACCTACATCACTAGAACATTATATTTTTGTAGAAGGGTAATTCTATCTTTGGGTATTACTTTGTTGAACTGAGGGTTAGAGAGAAAAGCAAGACTATAGAGTAAGTACCTTTTCTGTGAGCAAGACTATTGAGAAGAGGTTCATCAATATTCATGATCAAATTCTACCTCGCCACGGGAATTCAACCTCGGCGGCTAAAGAATTAGAAGATTCCAGAAAACGAACAAGTGTACTTGAGCAGATGCCGCAGAGAAAAGCTGTGTAACAAACTATGCAACAATTTTGAATAATTTTTGATGAATGAGAGCAAAACAGATCTACGAAGTTTTCAATTATTTAGATGTTTTGCGTTGTATCAAAAAACATCAATCTTTTGACAAAAATTGCCACTTTTATCAATTATATTATTTATCTGCTTTTCTTTTAATGACCAAAGTAATTGAATTCGAACTGTCACAGCTGATTTAATTGTATTACACGAAAGAAATCTATTTTGACAATTTTCACACGACTTTAGAGCTTGGAATTGATCGAGAAAACATTAGCCGGCACTAAAGAATAAATTATAACGGCACAATATCTCGGATTTTGATTACTCAAGCACGACAAAAATCATTTGTAGTTGAAGGCATTGATTTCCACAATGTGGAAGGTTGATGTTCCCATAGATGATTATGCAATTCCAGTTCAAGCCAATGCAACTCCTTGATAAGATTGAGTGTCCTAGCCAAGAAGTGCTTATGTCAGCGGTTATATTGCCTAAATTGGCAATGATTCAGAATTGCGGAAAATTTTAGGTTCGGCTACAAATTATGCGAAGAATTAACACCAAACATTCATATGAACCGCATCCTTTTGCAGCTCTACAAAGCGTCTGTCGCACCACTGTGATGAGACCACAATGTGAGATGCCATTTATCTGTGACATGATGTAAAAAGACTGAAAAACAGCGGAAATTTTGTAATAGTAATTCTTGATTTAATTGCAGCATTTCAATCATTTAGCAACGACAATGGGTACAAGCCACGGCTAATCAAATTACCGCTTGCAGCATATTCCTGAAAATGTACAAATTGTAGAGAGAAATGCATATTTTCTCAAAATTTTCAGTTGGTATTCAAATAATAACAAAAAATTTTATGTTGACGGGAATGCTTCGTGTGTACAGCAATAGCCGGGTGCCCGAACTCAATACATATATCTTCCGGCGACCACCGTTATCCCATTATAATTCCGACCTCTGCCCGACCAATTTTTTTTGTTTTAAAATGATCTAAAACCACTTCAGTGTCAACCTGCTTTCGAAGGAAGTAGCCCTAGTGAGCACAGAATGCGTCTCAAGTCATTTCATGCTTCACGAAGTTTTCCCGCTACCCAGCTTCGTTACGAACTCGTTACGCGGGTGGGCGATCTAACGGGAACTAAAAGTGATTCAAATTATAGTGGTGTTATTAAATTTTCCAAAAGAGATCAAAGACCAATATTTTTCTCTATTATATTATTATCAGATAAAAGATGTAATTTAGAATTAGATATTCCAATAAGAGAATGGTATCCTATCATGGAAGGGCATCCTATCCCAAAAAGTGTAATTTATGATGATGAAGAAACAATTTATGATGATGATGAAGAATCAATTGATGATGATGAAGAATCAATAGTTAGTGAAAAAAAATGTAAATTATCTTTTGATAAAACATTATATGATGAAACTTAATATGTTAAAACTTAATATGATAAAACTTAATGTGATAAAGAAAAAAATAACTAAAGAACGTGTAATATATAATAATATAAAATAACACTCAAGTCCTAGATATTAGAATGTTTATATCTAAAATTAAAACACAAATTTTTTTCTTAAATTTTCTCTAAAAAAATTAAAAAAAATGGAAAATACCAAGTTTTATTGTGTCTTATGTAAAAAAAAGTTGCAAACAAAAAGAAGTTATCAATCTCATTTAAATAGTAAATTGCATTTACAAAATGTAGAACGAGTTGATGAAGGAAATATATTAAAATTAAATAGTTATAAAAACTATCTAGAAACATTGCCTACTGATATAAGAGTTAAAAAAATGTTTGATGATTATTCACATTCGGAATATAAAAAAGTTTTTAATAGTGAAGATGAGACCATACATGTGACATCGGAGATGTCTTCCAGGGCTTCGCCCGTACCAGATGGAAGATATTTATTTAGCGATACTGATGAATTTGATGAAGCTGAACGAACCGATGAAGCCTTACAAACAGAAGGTTCTAGGGCTTCGCCCGTAACAGATATAAAATATTTATTTAATCAGTCTTTTCGCACCGAAGGTTCCAGGGCTTCGCCCGTTGAACATAATGAAACCGATAAAACTTTTTATAATGTATTAACAAACTTTTATAATATATTTAAGAAATCTTTCAAATGTTATATGAATGTTGAAGTACTTTATACAAAAAATGGACCTGATGGAATTCCTGAAGAAATAATACAAGGACATTTTACAAATTCACAAGAAATTCATAATGTAAATGATATACAACCCATATTTGAATCGATGATACTTAAATTAGAAAATTGTATAATTGAAGCCCAGTTACGTGAATCTGGTTGGAGATTTGTTAAAATACTATCTAAGAAAATAGTAATTGATAAATATAAAAATAATACTGGTGGTAGTTATGTTCCTTTACCTTTCAGTTCACCACAAATAATCAACATAAAAAATGAAGATGATTATTGTTTTCTGTGGAGTATTATAGCACATTTACATCCTGCAGAATATCATAAAGAAAGACTAAGTCATTATAATAAAGAAGAATACATAAATGAATTTGATCTTTCTGATGGCTTAGATGAATTTCCATATGATTATAATAGATTAATAAAGTTTCATAAAAAGAATAAAAATTTAATTGAAGTAAATGTTTTTGAATTAAATGTGAATTATGTTTCTATTGGTAAAATTATTCCACTTTACTCAGATTCAAAAAAATTTTATTTGAATAATAAAAATTTATGTCAATCAGAAATAGTATATAATGATAGAGGAAATTACATGCATCATAATATTTTTTACCAAGGAAAAATAATATGTACTGAAAAATTTGAACTTGTTAAAACACTATCACCAATAATGATTAATCATAATAATTATAAAGGACGTACTGATGATTATAATTACAAATATTCATCTTTATCTTCAGAATATCAACAAAAATTAGAAAATTTAAATAAAAGTTTACAAAAATGTAAAATAGATTATCAACAACAAATAAAAATGTTGCTACAAGAATATCACCATAAATATCAAAATGAGATAGAAACAATTCAAAAATTAAATGAAGAAAATAATAAAGAATTAAATAATGAAGAAAATAAAGAATCGGCTAAAGCCAGAGGAGCTTCGCTCCGATTAAATGAATGTTTAAAAAAATGTCTACAACAATATAAAGAACAATATGATAAAGAATATATTTATCAGCTACAAATATTAAATCAAAATTATTATCAAAATACATTTAATTTTACAAAAGAAATTAATGAAACACATGAAATATATCAAGATAAATTTGAAAAACTAGAACAGTCAAAACAACCAGCACAAGCGAATATATTATATTATCAGGGACATTTTATATTGTGTAAAGATGTTTCTATATTTACAAAAACTTCAGATAATAAAAATTTTCCTTGTCTTCAATGTATGACAAGTTTTAGAACTTTAGAAGAAATGAATAGACATTTGGAGAATTGTCAACAAAACGAAGCAGTTCAAAATACTTTTCCTAAAGATGATTATTTAGAATATAATAAATGGTATTTTAAAAATAAAGTACCCTTTACTATTTATTGTGATTTTGAAGCATATAATGTTAATATGACACAAAATCAAACGGAAAGTTCCAGGGCTTCACCCGATTCTAAAAATGATAATTCTGAAAATGGTACGGGCCAATTAGAACCTTCGGTTTTTAATTATGAAAAAAGTGCATCTGAACAAAGTAAAGAAAAATATTTATTTGAACAAAAACCATTATGTTGGGGAATGTACATTCATTCAAATTATCCTGAATTATTTAAGTCAGAATATTTTCAATACTATGGTGAAGATAGTTCAGAAATGTTTACAAAGAAAGTAGAAGAATTACAAAATTATTTTTCACAATTGCTTGAAACAAATATACCGATGATGCCATTAACAGAAAAAGAAAAATTGAATTTTATTAATGAAACGAAATGTTATTACTGTGGAAGAGAATTTACAAAAAATTATAAAAATGGAAAAGGTAGATATCTTGATAAGGTAAAAGATCATGATCATCTAAATGGATTATATAGAGGTGCAGCACATAATTCTTGTAATCTTAATGCTAATAAATTTAAATATAACTTTGTTCCTTTATATTTCTATAATGGTTCTAAATATGATTTCCATCTAGTAATGAAAGATTTATTTTCATCTGAAAAATTACAACAACAACAAATAAATGTACTATGTAAAACAGAAGAAGAATATTTTTCAATGCAATTAGGTTGTATTAGAATTTTAGATGCATTTAGATTTTTTACTCCTTATTCATTAGATGTTATGGGAAAAACTTTGAAATCTGAACAATGTAAAATATTAAATAAATATAATTTAAAACCTTTAAAAGGAATATTTCCGTATGAGTATATAGCCTGCGGCTCACAGTCGAAGACTGGTATAACTGGAGATAAAACCTGTGGTTCACAGTCGAAGACTGATTTTAATTCTGTGAATAAAATTATGGAAGAAGAACAACTTCCTCCAATAAATAAATTTAAATCAACATTAAAACAATCAAAATTATCTGACGAAGACTATGCAGAAGCTGAAAAGAATTGGAGAGAGTTAAATTGTAAAACAATGTATGATTATACAATGAAATATCTTCAGATAGATGTATTAATACTAGCTGATCTTTTCGAAAACTTTCGTGACATGTGTTTAGAATATTACGGAATAGATCCATGTTATTGTTATTCTACACCAGGTTTAACATGGTTAGCAGGATTAAAACATACAAATGTTAAACTTAAACATTATAAAGAAAATACATATGATAAATTATTATTTTTTGAATCTGGAATTAGAGGTGGAGTTTCATCAGTTTTAGGTAATCGTTATATACAGTGTTACAATAAAAAAGTAAATCCTGATGATTATGGAATAATGAAACCTTTATCTCCAGAAGAAAGCGATCAGTTTATAAAATTGTTTAATCAAAATATAGAAGGACTTATACCAAATGAAGATAGTCAAGCAGCAGTTGATGAAATCATGAGAGAAAACTATTTGTTATATTATGATTTTAATAGCTTATATTCTTCTTGCATGATACAAGAATTACCAACAGGTGAAATGTCATGGTGTAACATTCTTGATTATCAAAAAACCTATGATGGAGATTATAATCATGGTTATATATATGAAGTTGATTTAGTATATCCTGATGAAATAAAAGATAAAACAAAATATTTTCCTTTCTGTCCCGAAAACAAAATTCCCAATATAGAAGATTTTTCAGATTATCAAAAATCTTTAATTCCTAAGAAATACAGACCAACAAAAAACTTATGTTAACACAAAGTAATAAAGGAAAGTATGTTGTTGAAGGAAGAATGCTAGATTGGTATTTAGAACATGGAATGATTCTCACCAAAATACATCGAAAACTATTTTATCAAAAATCTAGGTGGTTAAAAAATTATATAGAGTTCAATATTGAAAAACGTAAAATAGCTAAAAGAAATAAAGATGATTTTGGAAACGTGTTCTTCAAATTAATGAATAATGCATTTTATGGTAAGACTTTAGAAAATGTGCGTAATAGACAAAATATTGAAATAGTTTATGATAGAGATAGATTTCAAAATTTAACAAGGAAACCTACATATAAAAGAACTACTAGATTTAGTGATGAACTATGTGCTGTACATTTACGTCGAATTAGCGTAAAACATGATAAGTTTAATTTTATTGGATTCACTATATTAGAATTAGCTAAACTATTTATGTATAGATTTATATATGATTATTTAGCACCTGCTTATGGCAAAAACTATAAATTACACTTTACAGATACCGATTCTGTTTTTCTTAGAATTAACAATACCGTATAATTCTTCACTTGATGAAGAAATTAATAAAATAAAAGATATCATTCATCCTTCTGATTTATGTAAAGTAAAAGATGAATTAGAAGGAAATGAAGATTTCATAACAGAAGCTATATTTTTAAAATCTAAATGTTACTGTTATGATACAACTAATAATATTAAAACACATAAAACATTAAAAGGAATTTCAAAGGCATCAGTGGCTAATCAAATAACATTTCAAGATTATAAAAATGCATTATTTAATAATGAAATAAAAACAGCATGTAATTATAGACTTAATTCAAAAAAACATAACATGTATTTAAAAGAAGAACATAAATTAGCATTAGATCCATTTGATGATAAAAGAAAAATTTTACCTGATGGAATAACTACTGAACCTTTTTAATTTTCTAATTTCTAAGATAGACAAATTTCATATATACATAAAATAAAAAATATTATAACACTGTATTTGTACATTTTTATCACTCCGCGAAAATATTTTCTATCGACTTTCAGTCGGTGCGAAGCCCCTCGAGGCGAAGCCTAGTCAGAGAACAATTGTTCGATAACTCTTTCATGAATTTTTTTATCAATATTAATTGTAATGAAGCCATAATCTTTTGACCAAGCATTGTTACACGATTGTTTAAATTCATCTTTATTTCTTACACATAAATCTCTTAACAAATCACTTAAGTTTCTTGCATTTATTTCAAATAGTATAAATATATTTGCATTCTTTCTAATAACACTTCCGTCTAATGAATACATACTTTGTGTTAAATAAAATACACTACAGTTATTATGTCTACCTCTTGTGAAATAATTTCTCTGAACTGACTGATTTTTATCATTAACACAATCATCAAAAATTACACAATGTTTCATTGTTTTATCTAGTTTACTAGGATCTTGCATATTACCACTATCATCTATTAATTGTATCTTTATATGGTTATTTTTATTAGATTCTACTAACTGATTATTTTTTGCTGCTTCTTCACACCACGAACTTATTTCTTCTTCATCTTCAGATTTTTCATATTCTTTGAATAATGAAGCAATTGCTGTTTTTTTAAGATTATTTTCAAATCCATATTTTAAAAATTGATAGACGGGTTGTTCTGCCGTTGTTGTATAAATTATAAGATTGTTATAATCCAAAAAATTTGGAGTTGTTAAAATTTTAAATAATAGATACGTTTTTCCGCAACCTGATCTTCCACAAATAACTGACAAAACTTTATTAGATAAATTTGGATGATGATTAAATTTAAGTTTTTTTTATTTAATGGTAGTACTTCACTCATTTTTTAATAAAAAAAATTTATTTTTATTTTATTTTTATTTCTAAAGAAGAAGACGAAAATTAAACTTCTCTAGCTTCGCGTGGGAGTTTATACCTCCCGAACCAAAAGATCTATCATAATCTCTTCACCTCCAAAATTTATTTCTTGTCCTTTTTCATCAGTGATTCTAATGCCAATGTTGTTAATAGTTTTTCTTGTAATAGGAAAATATATTAATGTTTGTGGAATTACATTTAATCTATAACCAATGGGTACAGTAAAAGCTGGAAAACTGAATATTAAATTTGATAATTTACCATTTATATATCCTCCTTCAATAATGTCACAATGTACAACAATTGAATTTATTTCAGTTATTTTTGGAATCTTCTCACCTAAATGATAACCTTGACTATAGGTTTGTTTATTAAATCCTAATAGCTTTGACAATGATCTATCATGATTAAAATCAACTTGATGATTTTCGTCTAAAGTAAGAGAAAATTTATTAACTGCCGGTTCAACTGCAAAATGTAATTGTTTCTTATCTTTAAATGATATACCTAAGTGTCTCTTAATTTCATTTGATATTGTTTCAACTTCGTAAGAACCAGGAAGAAAAGTTAGTATTTTCCATGTTTTGCCTTTATCAGTAGAATATCTAAATTGATCATTCACATCTTTGATAACGTTTTGAATAGTGTTAAATGTAGAGAAACTAGTCAATGCAATTTGATAATTTTTATTTTGTTCCAAATGTAGAATGGGTTCTAAATTACAAGTGTGTGATGAAGTAGTTGTTATAATTTTTAACGTCGTACTAAATTTTGATGAACCCAAAATCTCTGTCAAATTTTCTAAATGATTATTAATTTTGTCTAAATCTGCTGAACACATTTTTAAACTAAAAAAATTAAATAAATATTTTTTTATGAAAAAAGTAAAACAACAACATATTTCAGCTACGGGCGAAGCCCTTGAAGACATCAGAGATGT
>CAJQUW010002018.1:0-170216 GCA_907163375.1 Prostheceraeus crozeri | reverse complement strand
GCATGCTTTTAAGATTGCGCAAGCGTGAGTTTTTGATATTGCTTGAAATTCTATGCGTATTGATAAAAAGCGTGCAGATTTGAAACTTAACATGAGAATGTGTCACTACAATGTGAAGATTCGTAAAAGCGCTTCTGATCTAGTGACTTGAAAACCTTATCATCCTTATGAGACGAAGTTGTAATAGGGAAGTCATTAACTTTTGCAAAACTCCAGATTTGTGGCTTAACTGCAACAAATCTTCTTCAATTTACAACTACATATGTCTGCAGGTGTTTCTGAACTACAGTGACTGAGAAATCTGACCGCTTTGAAAGGTCATAATTCAGAAAGCATAGTTCATAAGGCATGAATGAGAAAGCATAGTTTAGTGGAGGGTAAACTGGAGAGTGAGACAAAGTTGCAACGCATCAGTTTGAGTGACTGTTGCTATTTACGTCAGTGTTTTATTGGAGTAAACGTATTACTGAGGCCTAATGGCCATAGTTGAATTTCGAGGAAACTCGTGACTTCAACTGGAAAATTCAAGGTGGTCGGGTTAAAAAACACGTCGCTTTTACTTTCTTGTAAAGGAACAGTGCAATAATTCGATTGCAACACTCAATCGAACTTCATGATGCGACCTTCAACTATACAATAAGCATCGTTTAACACACACGCAAAAAGTTGCTGTATTCGCTAATCAGAGCAAGCGAGTCTACAAGGAAGATTCGTGGAAAGTTATAGAGACCATAATCGTCACTTTGCTAGAATTTTTCTCGACTTAAAACTATAGAGAAAAATAGCAACTAATTAATAGCATCAAAATAAATTGGTCCCTAAAATTTTGGAACTCTTTAGAAAAACGGGAGAAATAGGAAGCTGATGGGGACCGGACATAGCTGCCACTGTTCAACCTGACTTCAACTGTCTTTGTGTTATTTGTTTTTTGCTAAAATTTCAAAAAATTGGTGGTAATGTTGGATGCAAATGCCACGCACCACTAAGAGGGGCACATTGAACCACCAGCCTTTTCTCCGAAACTACTATAAATAGTGGAAACTTTGTGTTTTAAGACATTATTTATTACAACAAATAAACATGATTCCTCTTATAATGTCAATTGTTTATGCTCTCCATCAATGTTTTCACAGGATTTCCCAAATTTTCAATGAAAAAGAATTTTTTAGAAAATTAGAATCAGTGAACGAAGTGATTTATAAGTTTTGACATGTGATTATGCTACAAATTGGTCTGCAACGCTATCAAATTGATTATTAAGAAATATTTGAGCAGTTATGGAATTCGTTTATGAGCATTGCAACCCTTTTCGAAAACAAAGCACCAGGGCAGCATGGCGAAGAATAAATATTGAGAAAAATAAATTGATATTTTTTTTATAAATCCGTGATCTCAATTAAAATGTGGCTTTGATTACACATGGATTCTCCCTTGATAGTCAAATAAATTGAATTTTTATTGCTTCTTGTTTTGGTGTTTGGTGACTTTTGAGCTTTTTTCTTAGGCCTAGTTGTGTCTTACATGTCTGCATGTAAAGGAACAATGATAAATGTAACAATAAGGATCAATACTTTTAGAATTAATGCTCTTACCAAGGCTCTTCTATCATGAATAATGCTACTAATCTTAGAACTCTGCATTTTTATTTCAGAAATTAGCATGCATTTTTTCATATCAAGCACATACTATCATTTTTGTCAATAAAAATCTGAAACAATGATTTTTTCCTTGATTTTGATAATTCATGAACGGAAGCTATGGATCTGATACATACAGTCTAATAAAGTTTAGCAGGAGAGTAATAAATAATAGTGGTTCAAAGTGCCCCACTGGGTGGTTCAATGTACCCAACACATGGGGCACATTGAACCACTTTGGTAGAAATTTTAAAATTCAAATTGTGAGGAGATGAAATGTCACAAAAACGTCCAACAAGTCATATATTACTAAGCATAACCTAAGCCTTTCATCCGAGCTTGATTTTGGTTCAATTGATCCAGTATATTCATACTGTTGAGAAACGATCAAAAACATGTTCAATGTTCCCCACCTTCCCCTACCTGCATTGACACGCCAAGATTATTATCTAAAGCACATTCAATGATAAATCTATGATAAATGCGTTACAATTGCTTATTTATATTAGAAACTCAAGTAAAATAAATATAAATAAATACATGTAAATTATATATGAAATAAATAAATAAATATACATATATGTTTAATAGTTACGTATGTGTCACTTAACTGTCATTATGAATTAGTGCTGCGACCATAAGACTTGTCGTATATTATACCTCATTTAGCTGTCATAATCTGTCACTCGTTTATGGAACCTAAATGAACGCAGAAAGGAGGGCAAGACGTTCATCAAAGTAATGAAACTGACAGAAATATCGAATAAGACGTTGCGTTATTTGATTCTAGGGAACATGATGCAAAGAGATCGAATATCCAGAGATCGAAACAGTTCATATGATTCTATGTGGAATGATTTGCTTGCGACCTGCCATCAATCTTGTAATAACGAATTCAAGCAGATTTGTGATCTTCTGGCCCATGAAAGGCCAACGAATAATAATGATAGACGCACAGTTGAAATAATGAAGATCGCGTAGTACACAAATATGAAACACACGTTTAGGACACTATTCAAAGGTCAAGTAATAGAGACTCAAGAAATTAGAATAGAACAGCACAACTCCGTGTGAGTTTACAAACTACATGTATATAAATACAAATAGCTATAATAAATCTACTAATTAAAAAGTAATCAATTAATCTAACAGCTTTTAAATAATAAAATTTGCATTTTCATGTAAATTATATATTGTGATGGACCAATAGATCATATATTGCAGTAGAGTAATATTTTATCAAAGCACATAGCGCCACATAGTAGCAAGCTATAGATCTTGAATAGGTCTCGAAATAATGCAGAATTTTAAACAATGATGATATTGCTCATCTTCAGATCAATGTACACACAAAAGAAGTGGTAAGAAGGCCATGCTGTTATATTCATGCCATGTTTTCTATGCTATGATGTCAGAATGTGATATGAAACAGACAGCATGAAATAGCGCTGTTGCGATATTCTGAAAAATTAGAAAATGTGACGTCGCATTCTCTGCTCACAGTCCAGCAGCCAGAACGAGTTTCTGCAGGGAACAGGCTGAAGGTGAGACTTTCACAGAATGATGTACACCCTACGCCTACTACGAATTCGCGCAGCTGCCGAGTTCTAGTGAGTCCTCTTCTTGTCAGACAAGATCAAAGAAAAATACATGTAAATCCAATGGGACGCAGATTGCAGTTTTTGGCTAAAATGAAGTTTTCTATGTTTTCTCTGATTAAACGAAAAGCACTAAGCCCAGAGTCAAATGTTTTCAAATGTCTTCAGGTCATTTCCTTTCATGTTCATGCACCACTGTCTGCAAAGCTAAACACATTTAGATTTGGCGAGCCTCTTAATGTCGGCAAGCACAAATATGCTGGCCCACTTCATCCAAATTCAAACACATTCTCACATACATTCCCGATTAGATGCATGATAATCGCACATGCACATAATAGGAAATGACCTGAAGACATTCCATGCCAAACATTATGACTGGGCTCAGTACTTTTCGTTTAATCAGAGAAAACATAGAAAATTTCATTTTAGCCAAGAACTGCAATCTGCGTCCCATTGGATTTACATGTGTTTTTCTTTGATCCTGTCTGACAAGAGGAGGAGCTCACTAGAACTCGGCAGACGTACAGATTCGAAGTAGGCATAGGGTGTACATCATTCTGTGAAAGTCTCACTTTCGACCTCTTTCCTTGCAGAAACTCGTTCTGGCTGCTGGACTATTAGCGACAGTTAGATGAAAGCATTCTAAAAGACAGTTAAAAGTGGATGGATCATTTCACTCGGCTTCATTAGAATGTCTTCATGACGTTTAATGACGGTTAATTAAATGACCCACTGTAGAATATCCACAATGGGACTTTTGCTTATCAAATGTGGAGACTCTGATCTGAATTCTTAGCACAATGGTTAGCTCTCAAAAGAGATTTGCGTTAGATATCATGGTCATGTTGTTCTGCTACGTGGCTCCAGTTAAAGGAAATAGAAAAGTCATTTGGACTGTCTTAATTGTTTTAGCTTTCAACTGTCAGCTGACTAAATTTATGTTAATCATGACAGGTGGCAGCTTGATAATAATGATTTGCTATTCCGATAAATGCTGACGCGGTCACAAATGATCATATTTGTTCAGCTATGATGGAATGATAACGGTTGATTATATAACCTCAGTTTTGTGCAGCGCAAATCAGTATTGTTTGAGAATTAGAGAACTGTGGAATGGCAAGTAGTTTAGGAATTAACTTATTGGTCTACTTTTATGTTGAAAGTTTTGTGATATATTTCGTATGCTCAAAAACGACATCAGTGAACCTCCAAAATGGAACTGTCATTGGTAACCAAGTTCGAGTACAGAACAAGACAGTATGGCAGTTTTTGGGAATTCCCTTTGCTGAGCCCCCAATCGGAAATCTGAGATTTCGCCGCCCTGAGCCTGTGAGGCGAGCTTGGTCATCTCCTTTATTAGCGGATAAGCCACCGAAAGGCTGTATGCAGATCCCTAACTACGAACCATTGTCTTTCCCTGAAAGCTTGCAGACAAAGATTTCAGAAGATTGCTTGTACATAAACATTTGGACTCCGAATAAAGATCCCACTGAACTTCTACCTGTTATGGTCTGGATTCATGGTGGAGCATTTATAAATGGCGCTGCTTTTCCTCTTTATGATGGCCGAGTATTATCTTCGATGGGAGACGTCGTTGTTGTTGCAATTCAATACCGGTTGGGTGTATTTGGATTTCTTCGTTTAGATAATGATTTAGTTCCGGGCAACTGGGCGCTGTTTGATCAACAATCAGCTCTGCGTTGGATCCATGATTCAATTGAGAAATTTGGAGGCAATCCAAATAAAGTAACAATTTTTGGAGAAAGTGCCGGAGGTGCTGCTGTATCATTGCATTTATTACATCCAATAAGCCAGCGCTACTTCAAACGAGCAATCATACAAAGTGGTGCTGCAACAAACCCAAGGCATTTCAATGATAACGCTAAATCAGCTGAGGAAGTTTATCTTCGTCTTGCTAAAGACCATCTTTGGTGCTCTGAGTCA
Organism: Prostheceraeus crozeri; assembly: GCA_907163375.1. Taxonomy (NCBI): domain Eukaryota; kingdom Metazoa; phylum Platyhelminthes; order Polycladida; family Euryleptidae; genus Prostheceraeus; species Prostheceraeus crozeri. The sequence goes on along the minus strand of CAJQUW010002018.1, from coordinate 165,034 downwards.
ATCACGGAAGATCTCTTGAACTGCCTACAGAAAGTTGATGCGCACAGCATTCTACGGGCTCAAACTGACATCGCATCGGCCAATCCATCACATGCAGTGTGGCGACCGATTCTCGATGGTCATTTCTTCAGTCGGACTCCTGAAGACATTCTTCAAAATGGACCAATCGAGCCAAAGGAGCTGATTATTGGCGTAAATGAGGATGAAGGAGGAGTATTCGCTCTGGCTAATGCGGTAAAATATCTAAGGAAGCACAATTTTCCTAGCATTTCAGAGTCTCATGTCACGGAATCTGTTCTCAATTCGTTAGTATACCACACTTTCCCAAATTTTCCTAAATACCCTCACAAATTGTCCATAGCGGCTTTAAAAGTTTTGCAGCAATCAACTGTTTCGGGAATAGATCCATCAAATGGTGTAATGAATTTGCGCCGATTCAGCGCAAAATATGGACAGTTCGTGTATTATTGTGGAGCGAATCGCTATACAGATGCCTACAGAAATATCAGTGAAAGTCCTGTATATTTTTATCAGTATGATTACAGAAGTTCTTTCTCAAAATATCCACGATGGATTGGTGCAACGCACGGCGATGAATTATTTCATATTTTCGGCTTGTCAAGAATTTACTCACATCTGGAAAATACAACCAATGAAATAGACGAAAGAATGACTGACATCATGATAAAGGAATGGAGCACTTTTGCTAGAAATGGGCGTCCTCATGACACTAATTGGATTCCATTTACGATCACAAACAAAGAAATTTATCGTCTCGATTCTGAGCCCAAAAGTCTGGCATATGGTTTACGGCGGGATGAGTGTGCTTTCTGGGATAAAATAATGCCACTGATGGTATCAAAGAGATTTCAGGCATGAATTGAAAGACGCACACGCAATACGCTTGTCATGTGATTGTGATCGAGTACTCGTCAAGTTATTAAGTCAATTGTAAATCATGAGTATACAGGCCCCTATTCTATCGTCTCGCTTCGAATTCGGAGCAATTGTAAATTTATTATAGTTTTATTCACTTGGTCATTTTAGGAAAATACATAAATTTGCATGAAAACGAAAATTTTGTTGGACATGTAATTATTGTGTAAGTCCAAATTTGCGAGAAATTTTTTTTCTCCAGTCCTAACTCCTTCTAGCGTGATTTTCATTTGAGAAGCACTGACAAAGAAGTTATCAACGTCAAATTGCAGCTGGTGAAGCTCAGGCTCAATTAAATGGAATTCCTGAAATTTCGCATAGGCTTATGATAAAAAACACATTTTTTCTGAAATAGATTTTAAAATTTGCATTTTATTTTTGATTTTCCGACGGCTTGCATCCTTAATGGACAACCTATTCAAAGGATGGACAAGCTGCATTGATGTGCAAAACAAAGCACCTGCAATGTTGACAATGATAGAATGCTATTATGTTTGTCATGTATATTTTTATGCTACTGTTGCCATTACAAAATATATGTTTTCCAAATTTCCCAGATGTAATTTCATAGGTTTTAGACCGGCGTGCACACATATCGAAACGGTAGACGTTCATGTAATTGTGATGATGTTTAGCTCCAAAAGCGTCGACAAGAAATGAGCATTCAGCTGTTTGAAAAGAACACTGAAGACCACACCGTTGCCGCTCAAGGATGACGTCCTTTCCGTTTTGCGAAACAGAAGAATGTCTCCGATCATTTTTTGACCTCATTGCATACAAAGTTTGACAATTATAGCTCATATTGATGATGAAAACATTGCAATGGCTTTTATTTACTTTGACTTATCAACTTTTCGAATTGCCAGCCGTGGTGTATTGCATGTTCGTATGAACCTATCCTACTAGCAAAAATTTATTTGTCAGACACAGACCAATTTCTTGGAGTAAATAATCGCATCCGCTTTTCTAGTAAGTCATTCATTTCAGTACGCTTAAATGTTCAGTTGTGTTGCATGCCCTCGCTTTGAATGTAATATCAAGTCTCCCATCATGCTTGGCTATGTATATATAAAAAGTCCATATCATATTCATCAATTACCGATTTTTTTATTAGGGTGTATTTTACTCAAGTCTACAATGTACATAACTCGCACTCATGTTTGAGAGCACTGTTTTAAAACCATTTTTTAGACAATATATTGATGCACAATTATAAAGCCTTGTTTAAATCTTTATATCACATGCAATTATTTCAAAAATTCAAAAAAGTCTTGAAAACAAGAAAAATAAACTAATATGCTAGGCCCCTACAAGCCGTTTTTTTGTAGCTTTGTACTTTTTCGTCTCATACTTCCATAAGATGATATTGAAAGCATCTAGTTTTATGACAAATGATATAGTGATCCTTCACAGCATCCTCTCAATCTCATCCATCAATGTCAGTCACACATTAATCATAGACATTATGACACAATTCACAGTTTGGTACTTTTCGTTCCGTACCTTCTTATGGCACAGTGGGACGTTTTAGTCCCAAACTGTCTGTCTGATCTGTGACCGAATAAGATCTCAAAGCGAATCAGTGCTGTATTTCATGTTATCAATGATACCTCAACAAAGTGTAGAATAATTTTTGCAATCTCATGTAATTTGTTTTTGACCTGAAAGCAACATTTTCTTCCAAGTAGTCTGACTAATCAAAATTTCATCGAAAATTTCATGTGCGTTCACTTCTTATGCCCTAAATTTTGAGAAATTTATCATGACTGTCGATGGAAATGTGGTTTCTGCAAAATTAACTCATGATTTTTAGTATTAGTTGAATTTCGCATTTCATTCTAGGTACAAAGAATGTCTTGAGTCAGCCTGGTATTAATTCGCACCAAAAACCCAGTTAGGATTAATCACATGTCTTCAATCACATCAATTAATTGTCATTAGTTGATTAATCATCAATCAATCAACTAAAAGGCAATTAAACAGCAATGTCGGGAAGAAATTGCTCACAGAAATCCTTCTGAGAAAAAACTTGTCATTAGATACTTTTCATTGTATAAACCTATTGCTTAATTAACAAATTTTGCCCGTGAAAATGTGACTAAATAAATCTCCACGTTTGACTATTCAATTATCGCTCAAATGCACGCATCTGCACATCTTGCCTCAAATTTTTCAATAAAATTTCTATAAATGAATGGAGCAAACAAGCGTATCTGCAGAATTCTTCAAAAAATTTGGTTGAAATTCTGCTAGTTAATTTTTCTAGAATGATGTCGAGCTGTGGCTACCAGAAGAAATTATTTTGATATGGTAGGCTAGTGTAGGTAGAGCAGGGGTGCACAACTTGTTTTTTAGAGGACCAATTTTTGTTGTGTAAAGTATTTGGCGTGCCACATTCGCAATGTCATTGTCGCTAATCCTAACTTCAGTTTCAGTCATCAATTGTTTGAAAATGATTTAAGTTTGTGACAAGAAAGTGACGAGTGAAGAGTGCGAAGAATGCAGGCTTGCATGTAGGTCTATCCGCAACACGATAATCAGTTGTCCGGAATCTTCGTATAATTATACATCCACATTGCTCATGCTGCTTTTTTATCAAGAGGAATTTGCTGTACGATTGATACAGGAGCTACTGACACTTTCTTCCTAAAGTCGCGCACAAAGGGCTTAATAGCATGGATTTGTAGATCTTACAACGCTGAATACAAAAATCAAATTCTCAAGTATCACAGCCAGTCGCTTTCGGTTATAGCTAAGGCTAAAGGATTCCCATTGGAATCCAATGGTAAAATTCAAGAAATATCTATGGATTGTGAAGCACTTGGCAATTTTTGTACATTTTCTCTTGCAGAAAAGAAGCTATTAATCAGAATGCCATGAAATTTGAAACATGATTGATCTCAGAACATCAACTTCGATGTAAAAGTTAAAGCGAGTCACGTGATTCAGTATTTGATGTTTGAGAGCCTCTACAAAATGAGCAAATTTCATGTTTTGACTTAATTTTTGCGATTTTACTCATTCAAATTCCCAGGCGACACAAGTATCAGATATACAGTCCGTTTCATAAAAAGTGGATCATCCTAAAATTTGACTAAATAAAACATAAGTATGATACAGAAAGCATTTTTCATGTTATTTCATGTCCCTAATATATTTAAATGTCCTTATATAATCTGATAAGCTATGATACAGTAACGGTTCTTAAGAAGCTAACATTTTGTGGCCCTACCTTTATTGTCAATGACATTACCAATTCGTCTAGGCATTGATTCCATGATATCGTTGATTTTTGACTGATCTAACTTTCTCCACTCTCTTTTTAACAGTGACGTAAGTTGTGATACGCCATCTGTAGGTAGCAGTGAACGACGAACGTTGCGTTTTTCTATGGGATTACGAGCTGGCAAGATAATGTCCTAGAGACTTGCATAAGTTGAATAAATAACGTCGATTGATCTGTCACTTGGCCAATGTTCATCTCGTAAAGCAGCGTTCAGAATTTGCTGTATGTGAAGTAGTTCTAGCAAGGCTGACACTTTGCCTTTTGTGAATGCGATCTCGTTATTGTTCATTTGTGCTTTATTGTTTTCAACCGGTAAGAGATAGATTTCTAGCTGAAAGCAATCAGGAGTGCTGCCAACACCACCGCAACGAAGTCAGGAAGCTATGGAACATGAAGTCCAGTTAATCACATGTAGCAGTTACATTATTGTTGATGAATAATGGTGCTATACTGGCTCTGATTGACCGATTTTCGTTATTTTTGTTTTGCTTGATAGCTTTTGGCTTGTAGAACAACATATTACATAACAAAAGAAACAAATGTAATTTTATAAGAGTGAGGTATGATTTTGTGTAACATTGCTAAATGAAGATCAAATTATCTACTACTTTTTTTATCTATAACAGGAAAACAACTCAATACTCATGCTTGAAATTTCCAACAATGATATTAGTAAGCACAACTGACATATCTTCCAAATTTCAGAGAAATTCGTTCAAGTTTGGCGGAGTTAGACAAAGTTGAAGTTAAGGCGATGTTTAAGGGTGATCCATTTTTTATGAAACAATCTGTAGCTTTGTAACAGAATTGATATTTATGTATGTACATTAAAAATGCAGAGCACACCACCGGCTGATGAAATATATTTCATGAATATATTTCACGGGCCCACGGTATGTACACCACCAGTAAACAAAAACGTGTCATCAGTGAAAAGTGTTTCCCTTCTTCTCATTCGCTTACTGCCTAATATTTGATGCAATATCTGTTGTAGAATTCTCAGAGTGCTTCTTAAACTTTCATCTGTCTTAGCTATCGCAACCGTGATTTCGTTAGTTTCATCAAAGAAATTTCTATTTACAAATGTGTTCTACCAAACATGAAGGCAATTTTTTAGCGTTGTCTTTTTATTTTTGTACATTTCGATTAGTATAGTCCTCTATAGAAATCAATTATAGATTCATTTGATCTTCGCCTTTCCGAATCTGCTGACTTAATATCAACGAGGTCCAACTGCAAATCAAATGGAGCAGTTTCAATTTTAACCGAAAAAGAATTTGTGAATAGTAGAAATTCAAAGTCATCTCTGATCTCTCAATTTCCTGACTAAATAGCTTTATGTCATCAGCAACCGGGCATATACACTATCACCAGAGATGCGGAGTCCTATCATTTTGATAGGACGCCGACTCCGACTCCGGGTGGCAAGTATGTAAAGCCTAGCTTTTTGAAAATAAGCTAGTAACCTACATCATAGATCATTATAGGCTTACTTGAACATATCTTTGGTGATCATTGTTGAATCAATTATCAATCATTTTCGATGAAAGTTTATCAAATGTCGCTTTAAGTTGGATGCATGCGACTTGGCTCCTCTCCTCCTTTGTTTGTATTATATTTCAGGTCTAGTTATGGGCAGGAGTCCGAAGTCCTATCATTTGATAGGACTCCGACTCCAGCAAAAATGATAGGACTCCGGGACTCCGACTCCGCATCCCTGATTATCACGATCTTCATTACTAATGTTCATGATGAAGTATATGACTAATGAACCATGTTCATCTTGAAGAAATATGATATTGAATTCCGAGGATTACGTGATGAGAAATGGTGGTCAGATTTGATCTTTCTTACAGATATCATAGCGCATCTTGATACTTTTAATTTACAAACACAAAGGGAGAATCAATTATCAACAGATATCTTCTGTCATATCAAAACATCTCAGTTGAAATTGCAATTGTTTGAATCACAGTTGACAGCTTCATTGACACGGTTTCCGACATGTAAAACCTATGTTGCTTATGTATCATCAGTTGCAATTATCACATTTGCAATTTCAGATAAAATGTTTTGATACTACAGAAAAAATCTGCTAATACAAGGCGCAGTCCCGACGGTGCCGTAATATGGAGGTTCTACTGTAATTGATTCTCCTCTTGTGTCTGTAAATTAAGATTATCAGGATGTGCTGCGATATCTGCAAAAAAGACCAAATCTGACCATCATTTCTCATCACGTAATCCTCGGGATTCAATATCATATTTCTTCAGAATGAACATCTTTCATTCAGGAAATCAGCGAATCTGCTGATAAAAATGCCACAACTGAGTCAACAAATTTCAGTGTGGTGTTGCAGCTCTCTATGTGAAGTAAATTAGATACAATGCACGCACAGACATGTGGGCGATGGATATAGGCGATCATGACCAGGTAGAGTCGTTGTTTGAGACTTCAGCAGCCACTGCCACAGCTGCAATAAAACTTGGGAACTTGGAAATTGGGATTTTACATTTTTCCTGAACTACATGTATGCTCAATTACTTATTTTGCAAATATTTCAGAAGGGCTTCCTTATTAACCTCACGGGCCACAAAAATCCTTCATGGGCCACGGGCCGTATGTTGTGCAACCCTGAGTTAGAGTGTCGACTCAAAAAATGTCAGCACACATTGAAAATTTCAATATCAAAAAAATATGTGGTCCAAAAAATTATTTAATCAATTTGAATGAGGCTAAATTTTTTGCAAATTATATACCTACCAGCGATTTGGTGCCTCTATATTGGATGTCAAAAAGAATAGAAATTTGCTAACAAGTGTCTTAATTCAAAGGAAATTAAGCTGACTATCAAGGAAATTTTATGAACACTGCAAGTGTACAGGGTGATTCAGTTCATCCCGCCGGTAATTAAACAGGTGGTGTTGAAAGATCGAAGTAGTCAAGAGTTAAATTTTATAGCTAAGACTCACGAAAAAGTATTATTAGCAAAACTGAATGCGGTTTTCTACTAACCCAGTCACAACAATTGCTCAAAATGAGACCTGTGCGCTGATACACATGCTTCACATCGCTTGTAGAAGTTGGTGTTTCATGCGTCTTGTATTAGGCTTGTCAATCGAATTCAACACTGCTGCAATTCTGTCTCTCACCTCATGAGTAGATTCTGGTCTTGCAATTTTGTAGATATGATCCCGTGCGCATCCCCATTGCCAAAATTGCTCATCTCCAGATCAGGACTTCGAGATGGCCAATTCCGATGGCCGTCTTTCGCATCCAGTGATCTTAAGGATTTTAAGTAGTTCATCAGTGTTCTTGTTCCGCAGCTCCGTCTTGCTGGTAGATCAATGCCTGTTTTCTCCGAATGATAAAGGAATCACTGTTTCTTCATCGCATCATTTTTCAGTAGTTACTGTCCCATCAATGACTTCATGCACAATGCCATAGTCAAAAGTAATCATCGCCCGAAAACCCGATTGGAGATTTGAGGGGTTTTACGCAAGTCACATGAGGGTTTCCGTCGCACAATAAAAACTACTGTGCAGATTGACTTGACCATTTAAATGACAAACAGCTTCATAAGTGTAGACAATCTTTCGTTACCTGTCAGAATTTTCGTTGTTCATCTGTATAACGGTGAGGCAGAAGTTCAGCCAAGTTTCAAAATCTATTTCCTTCAGTTCTTGCACTCGACTAAATGTGAAGGGTTCTATTTCATTCTTGCACAATATTCTTTGCATCGGGGATTGCGGCGCGTCGAACTGTTCCGCAACTTTCCGCTGTGAAGTTTGGAGCCTACATGGATTGTCTCCAAACGCTTCAACAATTTCTGCTTCTCTTTTTCATCAGATAGTCGACACTTAGCAGGACCACATGAATGCTTCATCGGCAACACACTGAGTTTGGTTAAAACGCCTTTTCCAATCTAAGATGGTTCTCAGTGTTCATTGAATGCTCTTCTTGTTGTTTCGCAATTATCAAAAGCAATAGAACATGATACAACAGAAGAGATATCTTCGTAACCGAAGTCAGGATAATTCTACTTGCGTCGACAAAACAAACTGGTTTGGAATGCTTAGAGAAAACAAATTGGTTTGGATGCTTAGTAGAAAACAAATTGGTTTGGATGCCTGGTGAAGGAATGCTTAACTGCTTATTTCCGGCAAGTACCGATTGTAATAACAACTTAAAACATACAAAATCGAATTCTTAATACATAGAGAAATAAGTCGAACCTGATAAACATCGATTGTTTGCTTAGATATCGACTAACCACTTACATCAGTACCGGCGGGCTGAACTGAATCACCCTGTATAATATGTTCTTTTGTAATGCAAGTGTTTATGGAGAAGTTGAGATCTTATTGTACCAAAAGAGTTAAGATCTTCTTGGCTGAAATCTCAAGTTTTCATTTCAAATTCTATCGGCATGATTTCATGGATTTTATATTTCACTAAATTTATGTATCGTTTCATTTCTTGAATCTGAATGATATTGCGGACCCATAGACTTATTTTGTGTTACTTAAGAATTTAATTCATATTTTGTTTTTTAGTTAATTATGATCATTGTCTTTGATTATGATACTTTGCCCTTTCAATGGCAGACATAGTTTGTGATATGATGTTTTTTGATGTCAGGAGGAGTAAGCGTAACATGAGGAGTTCAAGAATTTTGCGGCCTTTAAACAGTCGTCTTGTTTTGTACCATAAAAGTTTTGTTAAGTTTTCTGTACACTCCTGATATTGCTTTGATGCCATTTTATGTCATTACCGCCCTTTGTAATTGACAACAAAGACTTATTATTATTATTATCACGATTAAGAAAATGCTCTTGTTTGATATGGCTGAGCACATTACGGTAGTCACCCATCGAATGCCAATTTAATTGACATCACCTCTCCAAGATTATTATGACGTATATGATTTGTAAATGACTATTCTTCCTTCTGTATTGCTGTCATGATCAGTCAAATCGATGTAGATTTCTCCAACACATTCGGTATTGGGTCTCAACTCGAGTTCATTTAATGAAATCGAAGCTGCATACCCATTGACGCTTTAAATGATGCTGAGCTGCTACTTTTCATCTTCGTGGTACATTGGTTCATTGAAGGATTATTAACATGGTCAGTGCATGCCGATTTCAAGTCAACCAATTTCTGAAACCAATGGAAAGATACAAAATTGGACCAATGTTGACTCATGAAACCGAAGGCCACTGAAAGCCAATGTAGCGTTTGAAGGACCAATGTAGGACCAATGCATGGTAGGTATTTGTGCTACTTGGGTCTGCGGACATCAGAAGAATTTATTTGGATATGATAGGCTAGCTACACTTTTAAACTTAACTATCGTATTTGCAATCAAGAAGTCAAATATTAAATGCGCTGATTAGTCAAACTTTTTTTAAAAAATCAATTATATTTAAATCAGATGGAGTGATGTCTTGATTCGTCCATTGTTCGAGTCGAAATGCAATGAAATTCATTGTATCACATTATTTAACTGCAAAGCCTCAAAAATATTCGAGTGGTGTAGTCCTACATTCTGTAGATTGAAACTTTCATACTACTTCAAAACTTAACGCAGTAGCAAGATTTTCGTCTGGAATAATAAATTTTTCGATGAAAAATATTCAAACATATTCAGAATGAATAATAAATTTGAAGTATGAACTAACAGTTGGATAGAAAAAGTATGAAAAAGGCTTGTGGCTGTTGAGAATCAAAATCTCAGTTGGTTTGCATGCATGACACACATCTACCGATGAAAGCATGACCAGCCTTTGAAAATGCTCGCTCACTTGGACAACTAATTATCAATTGTTGCATTCTTCGATTATATCCATGTCCATTCAGTCACATAAAGGATGCTACTTTGCCATGAAGTGTCTGGAGGTTCTTATCAAATTCAACAATGAAATTCAACAATGAAATTCATGAGTAGTTGTTTTAATGTGTGCCAGTATACGGGAGATCAATCACAAATTTTGATTTTTTGATAAAAAAACTGATAACAATCGCTTCCACTTGTGTTGAGACACCTACACGGTACTGAAACAGTTGTAAGGGTTCCGATGTGTTTCGTTCTTGACAGTATCAAAAGATGACAATGCGAATCTGAGAGTGGTTTATATGTATATAAAAAAGTAGACAGCTGCACTAATATTGGCGCTTAACTTCTTAGTGACAGCTTTTCAAGAAGACTTAATAAATTTAAACTGAAATATACTCGTACATGTAATATTCCGGTATGTTTCACTTCCAAACTTATCATTTGCCAATAGCTACAGATCATGGTATTAATAGAACATATGCGGCTGTATTACACCGAAATACTGCTGCAATGACCTTTAGTGCACCAATTTAATTGCAAAATATGCAACCAATCATTTATTGGACACAGCAATCTGTCGTGATTCGCTATCACCGGTATAAAAACAGCTTAGTCTATTTGATGACAGAAGAAGCGACTAAGCTGAACACAAAATTAAAGAGCATTTTTCTACAGTACTATAAAAATAGGCGATTTTGATATGAAAATCATTGACAAACAAAGAAATCCTGTTGAAGTCAGAATGGCTGTAGCCTATACCGCTGTATTGCGCAGATCATGTCAAAGTAATGGCTATGAACTATCATCCTTTTAAATTCTCGAACTAGTATTGTCGCCCATTGACACTGTCCAAATTTTTTAAATGCGTAACATACGACATCTGTGCTGTAAACTGACAATACCAGCGGTCTATTTCATAAAATACGAATGAAAATAAAATAAAAATAATAATTAGTAGCAATTAAAAATAAAATGAAATATTCATAAATACCATGCGGGCTCGATGTGGAAACTTTATTGCGTTTCATAAAAATGAAGATAATTTAAGCGGTGATTCAGATAATTGATTTAAAGCAGACGAAATTAATAGCACTTCTTAAAACGAAATATTGAGCAGTGATTTACATGAGTCACACACTGATAAAAATCAGTGTTATAAGCAGTCTGCAATGGAACTGTGTTTCGCCAAGAAGTATCAGGAGCGCGCGAAATTTGAAAATGTGGGAATTTACTGATAGAAATGTGAGAAATTTTAGTCAGCCTCTTGATGTTGATATACGTGTGAATCATCAATGAGAACATTCTAAAAATTCAAAATATCGGAGAAATTGGCGCAAATACAACCTAGAAATTGTTAGATGACTTCAAAATTGTAAAGTCAGTCATTTGCTCGAATAGTAGAGTAAGTATGCATGTAGACTGAATGGAAGCTTTGAAATGTCACCACGCAGTTAAATTTTTGTATCAAAAGATTCAGTTTTTTTGCGAGATTATGCTCCTGATGTCTAAAAAATACTTTATCAATTTTAAAAATGCCAATCATCGCAAATAATTCAATTGAATGCATCAGGCCTACTATTTAATGCTTGAGAATTCGATAGTATTTAAGCTGTAAATTTTTTTAGATATGAAATATAGTGAAAAGTTTTTGATAAGACACCAGGTGACATGCCACGCGTGATTCACGCGTTTTACGGAAGACCCCAAACATCCGTGGTTAAGGACATTCTATTCTTCTACCCGCGTACATACGCGCTGCACTAAGAGTCAGAAATCACTTGATCTGATGCTGTTAAAACATGGGGAATGTTTATGAATACGCGCGGGTGGGCGTTTACAATTTGCGCGTCGTCCACGGTTGTCTGCGTTGCCGCTTGAATCACGGATGAACCTCTAAGCATGTTTTGTCTTCCTTGAGCATGAAATTGAGGTCCTATCACATTGTTTAGCCTCTGATACATGCAGGCACATGAGACGCAAAGTCTATATAACAGGACTGCCAACTATACTAACTTATATAACTTATATTGCAGCAATATCCCGCATAGCCGCGGATGTTTAGGGTCATGTGTAATTACGCGTAGTTCACGCGTGAATTACGCGTGATTGAACGTGGCATGTCACCTAGTGGAGGCACTTAATTGGAAAGCAAATTAAGTTGATAAAGAAGGAAATTTCATGGACACCACAATTTAGGTCCATACAAAGAATTAAGAACTTTATTTTGCTTATTGGCCTAAGTTTAATGTGCTGATAATTTAGAAAATTTAGCAATAATAGCTTTCTTTACCGTCGGGGATGTTCAGTAGGGAGAGTGGGACAAGTTGGGTATCGGGCGAAGTTGATTATTTGGCTTTTATTCACATATAGATAAATGATGTGCGGCGACGTAACATCTATTAATTGATATATCAATATAGCAGAAATTTCATCAATTGCTTGACTTGATACTATTTTACATTTGAATAAATCTAATATGTCTGTTTTCAGTAGGTATTTGAAATATTTGCAGTTGTGACGAATGATGCGTTATCTACCCTCTGCTCTTCTATTTCATGGCTATTCTTTTAGTTTTAGTTTTAGATATTTTCATTACTAAAAGTGACAGAAAATGCTTCACAAATCGGAAACGTTTACCAACAGAAGGGATTATTGAACAGATTCAAAATTTTAAAATGTGTCAGTCATATACAATTAGTTATTCAATACCAAAGCGCGACATTGCACGAGTGTCAGCAGACAAGTTTGACAAATAACGGTGAGAGATTTCAGTAACAAGAAAATCGCTAAGTATTCCAAGGGAGATCTCTCGCCAGCTATCAAAGTAGTGAAGAATAGAAATTTGGTTACACTTAACGCCGCCGAATAATCTTATTATATAATATTCCGTAGGAGACACTTCGAAGATTGTCCAGTAAGCTCAATCTTCCAAATCATGGTGGTAGATTTCGCACTATTTTACCAAGAAATTTGTTCTATGTTCTTGTGTTTAGTCAATAGATCCTTGAATGGAGGAAATGTTTTGAACTGCATTGAGAAAATAATGCCTGGTGGGATTATATTAAGGTCTGTAATGATTAAACAAACTATTATGCAATTGAGCCTTAATAGTATGTCTCTTTAACAAATGATTGATAATATAACAATTAAAAACGACTTCAGCGAGAAGCCTGCCACAGTTTCTGTCAAAATTGCTAATTACTCAACTTTCCCCGACATGAGGTATGTTGGGGAGAAACCAACATCATTAAGTTTCACACTTGTTTCATCAAGTGGGGATTTATGCTTGACCGCGTTTAAAACTGAGAAATTTGATAAAGAAACAGCACTTATAATGACCATTTCTATACGTAAACTGGAGATATGCCATTTCATTCTGAAATTGCCCAATCTCCCCTATACAGTTCGTATAGAGCATACACTCGTATGGACCTGCTAAGCACATGCACTCGTGTAAACTATTCGACGCGCAGGTTTGTCCCGTCAAGATCAATAATGACATTTCAAAATGAGGCAGTCTAAAAGTGTTTGCGTAATTACCGCGTCAAGTGCATTTTTGTCGGTATGAATGCACAAACTGCTGCTCTTTACCAAATCAACTGCAGCATTATCGTTTCAAATGCAAAATGAGACCATAAAAGTAATAAAGAGGTAGCCTTTTCCTTTATTCTTTGCCTGTTGAACCACAGTCATTCAAATTGCTGATAAATATTAGCTGACCAATGCATGTGCGTCAAAAACATGCGTCATTCTTCTTTTTCCAAATGACTGATCTTTTCGAATGATCATACGTCCTTCAAATGTGCTGCATATCCAATTTGGTAAATGGGGGAATGCAATCGGATGCACAATCGGATGTCTTTGTCAGTTGCGCTCGTGCAGATAATTATTGACGTAAGAAGACACTGAAGTAAATGATGATGTGCATCCTCAGGGCTATTAACATATTAAAGCGTTAGACAAAGCTGATTTACCAATTATTATTTTTATCTGTCAATCGATGTAATTTTCTGTTCCTCTGTGTCTCTATTAGCCTGTAATACAGTTGGATCTTCTATATCTGAGCTGCATATCGCCATTAATTAGGATTGATTTCTAATCAGTGTTTGTTTTCATTATGCTGTTGATATGGCAAATTGCATTTGAAACGTGAACGCGTCACCTCATTTCGGTAATTCTGCTGTTGGAATGTCATCGATGAATTTGAAGTGCTAGTGCTGCGAACGGCAATGTCATTCTGCAGTTGAAATGTCTATGCTTAATATGAAACGGTTTTTGTGTTTTACTTCTTGATCGGTCAAACTTAAATAGCTAACAGAAAGTGTTCTAGAATGAATAAAAATCATTGTGTAGAATTTGAGTTATAAATTGGCTAGAATCATAGAAATCCGACTTTTCCAATTGGACTTTTCTCGTTGGACTAGAATGGATAACAGCTGCTTGTTGATGGTAATTTCAGCTGCCATAACAACGGATGCTCACGACGCAGCATTGTTTTCATTGTACTTGAACGTTCTACTGGTCCTTCACTGGTATACATTGTCGGATTTCTATGGCTGGAATCAAAACATTATATGCGGTTAAAATTCTGTATTTGGGTCATTCAACGAGGATTCACCCAATTTTCGGAACAATTTGTGGCATTTGGTCTCCGATTTTGCTGATTCTTGGATATTTGTTTGCTCTGCATTAGAAAACACCAAATCTGAAATATTAGCTGGCAATTTTGGATATAGCGGGATCTAGAGCTATTTTTAGAAGAAATTTGATTTTTTCCCAAAATTTGGAAATTCTCAAAATTTGAATTTTCACGCAGCTGTAACTTTTTTGTGTGTATTCGTCACTCAACCAAACTTTGCATGCAGGATTAGCTCGGTATCAAGGAATTCTTGTATGAATTTCAGTGGGTAACTGGCATGTAGAATGGAGCTACATGGCTCCAAATATGGTGAAAAATAGGGTCCGCGAAAAAACACAAACAATTTTGACTTATCTCACAACTTTCTGTATTCTTGTTACCCGTAATAACCATGACAATTGTGTTGCTGTAAATCCGTGTGTTTCACATCTGTGATCTTAGACGGTAACCAGAATACAGAGAGCTACACCAGGCATTCAAAAATCGTGTTTTTTCAAAAAATGCCAAAAATGGCTGTTTTCAAGCTGGGCTAGCTTTTTTCTGTATGCCAGTTTTGACTCCAAATTGATACTGAAACTCAGAAACATGCTCAATTACTTGTAAAAAAAATTTGATCAGGTAGCCGATAGTTAAAGTGGTATAAATTGGCCAACTTTGATCTTGCACATTTTTCAATATATGATGTCAATATTATATGGGTAGTATCGAGAAGCAGCATTTATTGTACAATAGTACTTGATAACGTCATGTTGGTGTGCAGTAAGACATTATTCCCTTTGACAGATACAACACATGAAACTTTGAGATATTGCAAAAGTGTCAAATGTGACTTTCGAAGTTCGAGTTTTGTTGAACTAGATTATGCTTTATCAATCGACACTGTACTTTTGAACAGTAAAGTTTCTGAAAATTGCTCAGGATCCTACTGTTCCTATCTAATCAATTACTTCCAATAATTTCAATTATTCTAGTGTTGAGACAGCACTCGCCGTGAACCGGAGAAGAGCCTAAGGCATTTGTAACAAGCGCTATTTCAAAGTTGATGTTGAAAAATATTATCTAGAGAAGATATGCAAGACAATTAGATTGTGGTGGAAAATGATTCGGTTGTATGAAATATGTAGAATCTCTTTCAATAACAGATGACTGACTTATACTTGTGAATTGCCATGATCATCAGTTAGCATCGAAAGATCCTTCATACAGGAAATGCATTTTTGATTACACCAATCAATGGGTAAACCTCAAATTGAAAACAATAAGCCTATTGATATTTTAGTATCATGATTTTGTGAAAATATTGATCATGAGAAGCCGCTCCATTCTGCTCTGAGGTTTTTTCAATAGCATTATGACCAAGTATATGAAATAGACATTTACATTTTGCATTAATTTAATTTTACATTACATTTTGCATTAATTTTGAAAGGTTGCGTAGAATCCCTGCAGCTTGTGTTCTTTTTATAAAACTCATAATCCTGGATTACTTCTGCATAGCGTGCAGTTTTAAGAAAAGCCTGAAAATTGATCTGGTTTAATTTTTCTATGAACAGGAATAATTTGCCTACATTCGC
Organism: Prostheceraeus crozeri; assembly: GCA_907163375.1. Classification (NCBI taxonomy): domain Eukaryota; kingdom Metazoa; phylum Platyhelminthes; order Polycladida; family Euryleptidae; genus Prostheceraeus; species Prostheceraeus crozeri. Next base: position 148,760 of record CAJQUW010002018.1, on the reverse strand, counting down.
ATGAGTGATTTATGAATCAGAGGGATCAAAAACAGCAATTGTTCATATCAAACTTAATCAATGATTGACGTACATGTCATATTGACAATGATACTTAAAATCAGTGGCGTCGCGTGCGCCCAGACTATAGGCCTTCACTCGACATTGGAATGCTATTTATATACCAGACATTTTTTAACATACAGCATTAATTTTCATAAAAGATGAATTTTCAATAAGAATTTCCCGAACATTTTTAAGGCCACGTGAATGTGCACGAGAAGTGATTGCTCATGTCGCTTAACCGCCTTACTCAAGGAACTGATTACTATATCCCCTCTCTATCCAGACCACATTTTCTCGAGATAAAAGGAGGCAAGGCCAACAGTTTCTTGCGTTTCTCACGGCCGGTCAGCCACTCACGTGTTTGAAATTTTGATGCATTAAAATGTCTTGTGTATTTCTTATTTCTTTCTCTGTGAGTACTTTCAATTTTTATATCAGGTGCTGGCCTACCTTGCTTGACGACTGTCATCTTTTCAGTATATTCCCTTCGGACGAAAGGCGTGGTTATGATCTCATCTGCAGTACTAAACATAGCGTCACATCAATCATGTAAAAACAAATGATGGAATTCTACCGAATCTGGGTGTTCGAGTCAGATGCATTACTCTGCATTCATTGGAGAGCGCTCATCATCTGATCGCAGTCTTGTCTCAACGTCAGCCATCTGCTACTGTTGACGTACTGTTCTCTCACACATGAAGCGAAGCCAGGAACAATTGGGTTGCACTTTCCTTACTATATTTAGGTACTACGCCTCGATCAAGAATTGCGTAGAATTTAATTGCAAAAATTGGAGAAGGCAAAGCATTATGTCTATCGGGAAAGCCACTATTGGCGCGGGCGCGTGCGCTTACTGCCTCACACGCACACAACTCTCTTTCGCTGTCTGAACATCAGTGCTCCGTCTGAACACACGACTATCTTGTGTGTCTAATTGTTCGAAGAAAACAGCTGTGATTCGAGCACGTGCTGTAAAACTGTTCAATGAGGTTGAGCGTCTGATTTTGAGACGGAAAGCTGTGTACAGCTATCACGAGAAGTTATTGAATTTAAATGAATGATGACACTTTTCATTTTTATAATTGTTGAAAATAATTTTTGAGTATGCACCGAAGGCCTCGCAGGTACGGAGAAGACGCCACTGCCTAAAATATTTGTACACGCCTGCCTCTACTCATTGGGAATTCTTCGCTTTTTAAATGACATTTTCATGTGAATATTTGAAATAATTAGTCGCTAAATTACAGATGCAAAATAACATAAAATTCAGTCAGCCGTCGTCGTGTGATATCTATGTATCTTACCTAAACAAGCTTCCATTTGCTCATGAAAAGTCTGAAACATTTCATTCAGGTGCGACTTAATAATAGCGGTTCGCTAAATATTTAACGATCTCGAATATGATGAGTGAAAGGCAGATGAGAGTTTCTCAGTACCATTTAAAAATACAGAAGACTGATTATGCTTACCAATCAGTAGTAAGGCAACATTGATACCTAGGAAAATGTTGCTGCTGCCAGGAAAATATCAAGAAAATGAAGATCGAAATTCTGTCGACAATACAATAGGTAATCTATTAGGGTTTCGCTCAGAAAACATTCTACGATACTGAGTCAGTCAAAAGCTATTTACACTATCACAACATGAAATAAATGCAGTTCATGTTTCGAATTGAAAACACCAAACTTTTCAAGATTTGATGTTTTCCAATGCATAGCAAGTACATGTCCGAAAATCAGCAAAATCGGAGACTAAGTGCCACATGCCATTGGGTGAATCGTCCTGGAATGACACATTTATACAGATGGATTAAGTGAATATTTCTAGGTATCATTTTATGATTCACTATATTAGGCAATTGTGAATAACATTGTGAAGCCATTTGCGTGTATGATAATGAAAACATGCGAGTATGATAATGAATCAAGCACGGGGAGGACGATCATTTTCTGAGCTCTCTTTTGACATGCTGTCTAGGGATTCCAAAATCCCGTGATTGAGTAGAATTTCAAATATCCAATTACAAAGCATAGATATATGTTAATAGCATGGGATACCGGTATGCACTGCAATCCCGGGATTCCGTGTTTTTAGCAATTCCCGAAATCCCAGGATTAATTCAGTTATTATTTTTGGTAGTAATTTACAGATATTTTGCTACTTCGCTGATGGAAACCGGATAGATTTTCGAATACTTTTAGATCTTTCTTTGAATTGCTAATTCAATATTGTAGCCTGTATGTCACAGTTGTGTCAGCATACTTGTATATGTGGTTATATTTACGCCCTTTATGTTTCTAATCATATGGTAGAGATTCCGGATTCCCGAAAAATCTCGGTCATGGGATTCCAGGATTGTGCAGAATAGTAAACATGCTATAATAAAGCACATGCGTATGTCAATAATATGGGATACCAAGATGTGGGAATAGCAGGGAGTTGGAATCGCCAAAAGTCGGTTTAATCACTTACAAATCGCAATTGACAAGTCGACTCAGCCCACTAAACGTGGCTGTGATTTCTTTACATGTTTTGTTTCGAATTATATCGATAAATATAGCTTGAAACATCACGAATCATGAACATTTTTGCATACAGAATGGATGTGAGTCATTTCGAATCGAATTTCCAAGATAGCATATTATATATATATATATATGTAGCAAAAGATTTGTAGATGTAGATTAAGAAAACAAAGATTAAAAAACAAAAGTCAGATGTCTGTACAGTGCGACCAGTTTCGATGTATTATTTCTTTACATCTAATCATGCACACAGGAAGTCAAAGTAACATGACAACTAATGATAAAATTAGCAAAAACCATGTAGAAATCATAAAGAGTTCAACAAAGGTTTAAATTTGGAAATAAAATAGCGTTCTTTAGCCTCTCTGATGTGTTTAGTGGCATTCCAAGAAAGCTGGAAAATCGGCATAGCTTCGAACTTGTCGGGAACTTTGTTGAACTCTTTGTGATCTCTATATGCTTTTTGCTAATTTTATCATTAGTTGTAATGTTACTTTGACTTCTTGTGTGCATGATTAGATGTTAAAAATAATACATGGAAATCGGTCTCACTTTACAGGCATCTGACTTGATATAATTAATATTATATATATATATATATATATATATGTATGTATCAAAAATAGTTAACACAAGGAAAGGTCATTTCAATCCCGACGGGTTTCACCTGCTATGACAGGCTACTCATGGACGGAGTAGCCTCATGAGTAGCCTCTCATAACAGGTGAAACCGGTCGGGATTGACATGACTTTTCCTTGAGCTAACTATTTTGGATATTTATTTGCATTTTGATTCTGAACCTTATTTTACATATACGACACCCAAAAGATAAAAGAAAAACAAGCCAGATAACTTAAACAGCCCGACCGGTTTCTGCCTGTTGCAGGCTTCTCATGGGCATAAATGATTTATTCACAGAATCAAATATCTTTCATATACATCCAACTAATGTAACTTAGATATATAAGAAAAGGTTAAGTAATAAGATGTCAACAAAATCTCAAATTAATATCTATTGAGATAATATCTATTTTTGATAATAGCCAAATATCTATACAGATAATCTTTTTCCGTGTTCGTCAAACAGTGTTTATGTTTACGTAAGCACTGTTTGACGAACACGGAAAAAGATTATCTGTACAAATTCAATTCTGCAATGCCTCATTTTTATGGACTGCCCAAAGTTAACAAACTAGTCTCTTACTTGTCAAATACGGAAATAGATAAATTTGGATATTTACAGACTGATTTACCAACTGATTTGAAATTCCGCCCAATAATATCTAGTGTTAATAGCCCTACAAGTCATCTTAGTTTTCTTTTAGATGAGCTCCTTAAACCTCTTGTGGTTACCATGAACAGTTATTGCAAAGATACATATGACTTTATTTCAAAATTACCACAAACCATCCCTAGTGAAGCACAATTTGTATCGTTTGATGTGGTATCTCTTTACACCAACATTAGTCACGAATTGGGTATCACGGCCATCGAATTTTGGATTTCAAAAAATCGAGACCTGATCAATGAACGTTTTACAACGGAATTTATCTACTTGAAGGCATTAAGATTGTTCTCACAAACAATTATTTTAACTTTGAATCTGAAATTTATCTGCAAAATTACGGTACAGCCATGGGCAGAAAAATGGCACCGAATTATGCGACGTTGGTCATGGGATTTATAGAAGAAAAAATGTATTCTTTTGTAAAAGAGATCTTACCAGCATCTGATTATGTCGTATTTACTCAATCATGGATGCGATATTTGGATGACATTTTCATCATTTGGTACGAGTCATTCGGAGATGTTAGTGATTTTCATTCGTTTCTGAATTCTATGGATCAAAGAATTAAATACACTTATGAAACGAATGTACAACAACTCAATTTTTTAGATGTTTTGATTTATAAGGATGGTAATAACATTGAACGCGATATATACTCGAAACCAACCGATAGTTACAACTACGTGCCATTTAATTCTGCTCATCCCAAGCACATACTACGCAACATTCCTTATGTTTTGGTTAAACGTATTAATCGCATTGTTTCGAAAGAAAATTTAAAAAAGAAACGATTGCTTGAAATGCACGTAAGACTTAAAAAGCTTGGATATCCAGACAAGTTGATAAGTGATGCGATTGCGAAATCAAAAATCGGCAACATAACTAATAACTCAGATGAAAATAAAAATGATAAAATCATTTCTTATGTAAAGACCTACAACCCAAATGACCCCAACGTATATCATGAAATAATCAAACCCTCCTTTTCAAGTTTAAAACTTACTCCTATGTATATTTAAGAACTACACTTTACGAAATAGTTACAAACAACCCAAATCATTATTGAACATTTTAGCAAGAAGAAATCATATTCCGTTAACTGTATGGAGTGAAGAAATGTAGTAACAAGAGGTGTGAATGTTTTAAATCATGAATTGTTGGAACATCCTTTCCATATGAAATAATGGGGGAAACAAAAACTTTTAACGTTAAACATAACATGAACTGCGAAACAAAAGACGTAATTTATGCATTGTAATGTCAGGGATGTGAAGCTACATACATCGGTCAAACTGGTGACTCATTACGAGCAAGAGTCCGGGTGCATCGGCAACAAATTCGCGACGACAATTACCGATCTCTTTACGTTAGTAATCACATTTTTAATTGCGTTCATGATTCAGAGTTGAAATTCCGTGTTATGCCAATTCTCAAATTGCCACCTAATTGTGCAAGAACATACCGCGAAGAGAAAGAGAAATTATGTATAAAAATCATAAAACCATCGCTAAATCGAGATATGTGAAATGCCATGTATAGAAATTTATCTCTGGCTACATAGATATTAATTTGAGATTTTGTTGACATCTCATTACTTAACCTTTTCTTATATATCTAAGTTACATTAGTCGGATGTATATGAAAGATATTCGATTCTGTGAATAAATCATTTATTCCCATGAGAAGCCTGCAACAGGCAGAAACCGGTCGGGCTGTTTAAGTTATCTGGCTTGTTTTTCTTTTATCTTTTGGGTGTCGCATTACTTTACATTATTGAATAAATTTTTGATTTAAACCTTTTGGTATATATATATATATATATAGAATACAAATATCGAAATACATGTTTCTATTTTTTACATATATATTTATAAAATTTATAAAAGAGAAACAAGACTAGACCAATTAATTAATGAAATAAGGAATGATGGATAGCATAGTCGTCCTATCAACGTAAAATGCCAAGCAAATTAATGTTAGGACTGTAACCCTCGCCAATAGGTTACAGTCCGGCCTGTTGCCCTTGGGCTTTGAGAGCACATAGTCCTAGAATTTTGCCTTATTCGACAAGCGCTAACAATAAAACTTTGCTTGCGGCTTCTAGAGTTAGGTACCATTACCCTTATACAGTTGCGTGCGGTGCTACTTATCGATAGGCATGCGAAGTGCAGAAACAGAATTTGATATTTTCTAAATGTCCATGCGTTCAAAGTTAGACATTGTCCTTGCACGATATGGCATGTATCATATTCGATATTGAAAATGGCGCTAACACGTAACGCGAATATTGACGAAATTATCTGACATTATGATAGAAAAAGCCTTCCTACATCATTCGAAGGTTACAAGTGAAGTTTTCTCAATGGACATTTAGACTTGGGTTTCAAAACCATTATGGAAAAATCGTCGTATCGACGAATGTACGCCTTTTCGTCTTTCAGCGTTTCGGTCTTCATTTGAACTTCATTTTGGGCATCGGTCGCCCAGCTTCAACAACATTTTTTCGGCAAATATTCTGCTAGATCGGTAAACCAATTGATAGCATAAAATGTCCAAGACAGTTCTATATCGTACATCAGACAACGCTTTGTTCTTTTCTGGTGATGGATGACCAATATATAACACATCGGACTGGCTCATGCAATGCATACACATGCACACAAGTCAGTCTGATGAGATCTGGGTTATCTGTATCATTTTCCCTAAAGTGAGCGATGCGGCAATTTCGCCGAATGTAGCCACCATATAATTTCACAGGCTTTTGTATAGGAGCTGTGCGAGAAGACAGCGTGCACAGACTGCGAGTTGGTCAATACAAAAAGATAGCACCAGTGAATGCGGCGATGCCTCACCGTTGTTAAAGCTCTTTAGATGTCATCTCCCTCAATGAAATGACTTTCTATTGGATTTTATGCGATATTCTGAGCCAAACTGTCCCAATCTTGGGAGGGATAAAAATGGTTATTTTTCAGAATATAAGTGAGGCATTCGCCGCATGCACCGCATCTATTGACCGCACGCCACTGCCCTTATAGTAAGCTTATATTAAGAAAAAGGCTTATGTAGCCGATAACACGAGTTCCTTTTCTATTGACAGTTGTAATAGAAAAGGTTGCTTGTGCTGTGGGTCCATACATAAATCTTCCTTTTTCGTATCAAACACCACTAGAAAGGCTTTTCTCATAGATTTAAGTGGTTCTTTCGATTGCAAATCCAGCTTTGTAATCTATCTCATTTCTTGCAGCGAATGCGGGTTCCAATATGTTGGCAAGACCACCCAATCACCGTCATCATCACAAGTCACCGTCACCATGCATCCTCAAAACCCACTACTTTCCTTTATGAACACTTTAGGCAAGATGGTCATAATTTTTGCAACATTAAATTTCAAATTATAGACCATGTAGATTCCAACTCCTCTGATAATTCTGACCTTAGAGATAAGGAACTTCTGAAGAAGGAGGATTTTTGGATTAAAACGCTATGTACAATCTTCCCACTTGGCTTGAACGATAGAATTCAAGCTTTTGGTTGTGTCTCCAAAGGTTCCTTACATAAACAGTACTTCTCTTCTCCGGTCCTTAAAAGACCTAGAGGGCATAGGATTCACAGTAATAAAAGAAATGTCTTGACCAAATGCTTAGAGTCTCTCTACGATAAAATTAATAGCCTTTGTAATTCCAACATGTTTTCGGGATCTTACATCACTTTGAAATCTCATAGTCGTACCACACTTAAACAACTTCTTGCTTTTTACTCTTAGCAAGCCTGGTATCTGCTCGTATCTAGTTGAATCCTTCTGTTCGAGATTCTTAGAAGTCGAAGATTTGGTTGAAAAGGTCGACAGGGAGGTTATTATTATCCCTTTTGAGTGCAAAGAAGTAGATCTCTTAAAAGTTTCTTCCATTTTCGCTGATTCACATGGTAACAGTATGTTGCCTAATCCAATTCGTAGTAAATGTCCACTACACTTTTTCTTCAAATACACCACCCCTATTGGTCGGAAGCTCTTAAATTACAGCCAGATCTTAAAGAATGCTTCTATTGATGAAATCAGAGAATTTATTAACAAGCCTTGCCTTTGTTCTAATTCTATCTTCTGCTACAAGCCCGCTTTACACGTGGTTACTGGTGACTTGAGTATTATATCCAACACAAAACTTAAGGATTTGATGGCAAAGGGCACCAATTATAGAAAGCCTATTCACAAGTCTTGGGATTTTCTTAGAGTCAGTGTTAAAAATGCATTAGTTGCATTTATTGAAAAGTCCTGTAGAAAATACGCCCTTAAGAATTCTGACTTGTGGAATATATACATATATTCTTATTTCCGCAAAAGTACACAAACATACAAGGTAAACATACAGCCGCTATGAGAGAACAAAGACATCCCTTAGCTTGTTGTTTTGAGCTTTTTCAATTGTCTTGTTTTGAACCTTCGTTCAACTTACATGATGTCTGATTTGTACTTTTGCGGAAATTAGAAAACAATATTGAAGAAGTTTGAAAAAAACTATTGAACTTATATGAATATAACCAACATGTTCGTACTCCTCAAATGTTGAAACATGGTAAAGTGGAAGAAGTGGAACAGTTCTCATTTCTCGGAGACGCATTGGAGAGTGGAGCTGGTGTAGAGAAAGCAGTAAGATCACGAGTATCAGCATGGCTCGAATGGAGAGAAATATCCATCCTAGCGGTCAACAATCCCTATGGATTATCGGAGCAAAGTGTAGGCTACATGCATAAGATCGGTCCTTACCCATGGATCCAAAACATAGCCTTTGACTTGGAAACTAGAGGAAGGTATATGCGCTAACGACAGAAAAGTGTTGATGTGTATGACAGGGATGAAGTGGAAAGATAGAATTTCGAACAAAGAGCTGGTGAGAACATGCGCATTGACGGATCTCAGGACGGTAATAAAAAGATGGCGTTGGTTTGGTCATGTGAGAAGATCAGGCGAAGGTATTCTGAAAGAAGGGGAGGAGATGAAGGTGTCAGGCCCGCGGCCAGCTGGGAGACGAACAGAAATATGGGACCTGAAGCTCCTAAAGATTGATGAGTCGCTGGCGATGAATAGAGATAAGTGTTGAAGAGCAATCGACTGTCGTCTTACCCCATGCATCGTAAAACTGTGGACATTAAACGAGGAAGGAGGAGAAACTGGTACTAGCAACGTTGAACAGGAGCGGTGGCAAACTCTGCAACTGAATTGACCATGAGCAGCCAGTTGATTCCTATTCTGCTGCTAACATACAAGCAGAGGCGAAAAGTCATGTGTATTTTTGTGATTTGCACATAATTTTGGCAAATGCAGATTCACCATGTTCAGCTACTCCTTTATGAAATTATGTAAAAATTGAATTGAGCGTTGTACAGTTTATAACACAATTCCTTTTTAGCATATTCCCATCATGAACGCCGCAATAGCTTAAATGTTTTGCTATAAAAGTTATGAAAATTTCATTTAGTTGACGCAGAATTCTTTCAAAACGTCCATTTGTTATTCATGAACATTGAAAACTAATTCAATGATGATCTGGAAGTGAGCTCCATTTAGAAACGTAACTCTGATGTTCGGAAGCAAAAGAAAAAAATAACGATGTGTCTATTCTTTATTTCAAACTGGTGAATGCTTCTATCGGTCTATTATCTTTCTGCTTTTTTATTAATGATGCTGCACTAACTATAAGTCTTGTTGGCTGACTTACATGGCATGTGGACAGGAAATAACTCTAGGCTAACTCGATACGTAGTTTGATTTCCATTGTGTGCATCAGTGATGATAAAATTGAGTTGTTTTGGAAAACTTGAAAAAGGAAAGTATCGTGAATTTAGAATTAAATTAACATTCTAGCAAACATAGACAATCATCTTGCCTTTGCTTCATTTGTTTTACATTTGCATTACATTGTGTCATACATGTACTAACATCAAGGTGGTTAACTAGTGATTTCAAGCAAGATAATATATTTCGTCGAATTATCTCTGAAATAAGTCCCAAAACGCATTCGCAGTATTGACACGTCCATGTTAACAAACTGTTGGTTTGTAAGGTATTCCTAAATTGAAAAAACCTGAAGTGTTTTAAAGCCCAAAGTGACTCATCGGTGTTTTACCAGCAGGGTTGCCCATTGGATTGCCCATACATTGGATGCCCACGGGCCCACGAGCTTTTGACAATTATGAAGTCGTTTCAGAAACACCAAGCGCCTTTGAAGCAAGTTTAGTTCTGAATCCCATTTTGATATTTATAGGCTGAGGCTTCCGACGAGTATATGCAGACACAGCCAAATGGGACAAAACTTGAAGTTAGAAAATTTGTAGAATTATTCAGAGGATTAAGTCTACAGTAGGTGTATCGAAAGAATCGACCGAATCGGTGAGTCGAGCTAGTCCCATGGCATAATGTTGCAGGTACCCTCAATGCAGCCCAGTACTCTATTGAATTGACTTTTAGCGCATAGGCCTATACAAAAACCTGATTCAAAAACTATTGAAGTTTAACTAAAATATAACTTCTTACACAAACTTTATGGCTTAATGACCTAAACTCGCAGGCATGCAATATGCAATACTTAATCGGCAACAGCGCAGAATATTATGTGACGGTAATTTAATTATGTAACAAATCTTGGTGATACAAAACTGCATACTGGCATTCACAGACTACTGCAGAATAGAAACACCTAACAGGTTTCATCAGTATGATCACAGGCTTATCGTAAACGTGTTAATTTATTTTCTATAACAATACTTTTTCCATCCTAATGTCGAAAAATGTTCCAGATGCTCCTGAGTAATAGATGTTAGAAAGATAAAATGTTCAGGTTGAAATTTATCTTCAGTTTCACTAAGATTTCTCGAATTCCCAAGGTCCCATGGGCCCAATATCTCGTACCTGGCCCATCCCAGGCTTCCCCTGTTTACCAGAGCTAGATATCACTACGTTGCATAGGCCCCATAGCGGTTAATTTTGCTGTAAGAGTGGTTGTCTGCGGCAGTCGGTAAATATTATTGCTAGCTAAACGGCCTAACTTGAACTAATCCTGTTCAATACCTTGATCTGTTGTCTTCATATCACATTCATGAGCATGACCTTGTCTCGATTGTGTGATTTGAACCTATTGCCAGAAGAACCCCAGTTTGCTATGATTTATGACAGGCTCAATTTATAGGCAACTTCGGGTGAAATAGCTTGACACATCAGTGCAATATTCGGATAAATGGTTCAACTATTTGGATTGAACAATAGATTGTCTTGTTTTGATAGTTGTTTTACTGAAATGGATCTGGATGGCTTCATACTCTTCGTTGAGAGGCTGATTCCAATATTGTTTCAATGTGCTCATTTACAGCAGTGCTGTAATCCTTTTACGTACAGCTCTGGATAGTTGAAGTGCTAGAACGTTGGTAACTTCACTGCGATTTTGCGATTGTCTTTCTCTCGATCGTCTCTCCATTTCCTTTGGGGTGTCTGAATCGGCACTTATGTGGTTTGCCATTTTTGAGAAGACGTCATCAATTTTACAAGTATCGCAATACCATCTAATCTGCTGTGCCTGTAAGCAATGCCGTCGGACAAGGGTCAGTACTAGGGCCCATTCTTTTTGCATTATACACAATGGACATCATTCAACTCTGAAGGTTCACGTTTTCGTGGATGATATTCAGGTCTATGGATTGTGTTGTCCGACTGATATATCCAACCTTACAACGCAAATATCGCGCTGTGGAAACGAGATCGACTCTTGGCTCAAGTCAAATAAACTGCGCCTCAACATGGAAACGATGAAGTTGATGTGGTGTGTCACGAGACAGAGCCTCAACGAGCGTCACCAAGAAGCAATCCTCATCGTCGACCACTTCGTCCGCCCAGTTTCGTCCATTCGCTGTCTTGGTGTCATCATTGATTCCACTTTCTCATTCGCATCCCATGTTTCCAGAACCGCAACATCGTGCTTCGGAATTCTTCGACAAATTCAATCCATTCGTCGCTCTATAACGCGCTCTCTGATTATTCATCTTTGACTTCCCTCGTCTTCCCAAGGCTTGAGTACTGCATTTCCGTTCTTTGTGGTCTGCCCGCCTTCAAGCGGTGAAATATGCCTCAGCTCGCCTGGTTTTCGGTCTCCCTCGACACGCTCATATCACACCAGCATTGAAAAACGTAAGATGGTTGTCAATGAGATCCTTAATCGATCTACGTCTCGTCACCCTAGCATTCAAATGCACACATGGTATTGCTCCTGAGTACCTCAGTGAGTTGCTTGTAACTGTCAATTCACTTGCACATGGCTCTCGCCTGAGATCCACTTCTACGAACTTACTTGCCGTGCTAAGAACACGTCTAACAGCGGTCGCAAAATAGGATCTTCTCCGTAAAAGCCTCACAAGCGTGGAACCACCTTCCGTCTTCTGTCACCTCTCGGAACTCTAAGTCTCTTCATTGTTGTTGCTAAAGACTCTTTCCTCGCGTGAATGACTGCTACATTTTTTACCGTTTTTACGATCATTTTTTACTTTGATCATTTTTGCAAAGGCCTTGACGCTTTGTGAAAACGCATGCCTTTCATAATAAAATTCGTCATTCATTCATTTTCTTAAACACTGAAAATGTGACACTCAACAGAATTAGAAAGACAGTCTCTTTCTGCATGATTAATCAAATTTCATTGAAAAATTACTTTACCGAAATCATGCGATTCTCAAACAAATATATATCATTCAAACCGCGCGATTGATTCCGTGTTCGATTAAACGGACGGAATCGATTAACTGTGCCCCACCCATGGTATAATTATTTACTTATGATCACCATAATAGCTTATTATATTTGTTCAAATTTGCATACTTACGAATGGCATTCAGATGCTAATGATCAATTGATCGCAAAACTGTGATATGTTATAAAAAAAAGAATGCTTACAAAGGAAAATATGAGTTCAAAGGAAAATCCTCTAAGGTACTATGAACAAATATCTGTATTTGGTTCGAAAAAAATATATGTGATATACAAATTCAGAAGAAAATATATAGTTAGATACATTTTATATCCACGGATAAAGTTCGCAGTGGAAGGGGACAAAACTGAGCTATATTTTCTGGATGTCAGATTCTAGAAAGAAAGTGGAAGAATTGAAAGGAATTTACCGTAAGATAGCACTGTAGGGTAGAAACTGCGTACAATGTACATTAACCAATCTCAGACATGTCAAAAATAATATTCCCTTTTCTTTAGCGAAAAGAGAATTGAAACAATCCAAAGAAGGCAGCATGATCGCCGAATTGAGTCGATTGAAAGCCAGATTGTTTGAGTTAAAATATCCATTGCCTTTATTTGCAAATTCATTTTCCATGCCTCTCAGGTGTGTCAGAGATTCGAGGTTATGGGCGATAAGAACATCATTCCTTGTATAACGACAAAAAACATTCAATGACATTTTCAGAATACTTTTAGTGACATGATTTTCCAGTCTCTGACAGTCTCAATTTAATCGGAGCTTTTAAAGTTAAGTGATTTGCCCAAATTTTCAGACAACCAAAAATCCTTTGAGAATTTTGAACATAAGCAGTAAAGAAACGTTTAGTGAGTTACACACTGTAATGAATCCAGATGCGGATTCATGCTGTGATTGCGTACTACATGTAATTGATTCGGAAATTAAATTTGAAACACAGAACACAATAAAGAGCTTCATTGCGATTTAATTCTTCATGATGCTTCATCAGTGGCGTCGCGTGCTCCCTGACCTTCACTCGGCATTGGAATATTATTTCTATACCAAACACTTTTATGTTACAACTTTAATTTTCATAAAAGCTGAATTTTTAACAACAATTTCCCGAACAATTTTTAAGGCCAAGTAAAAGTGCACATGAGAAGTGATTGCTCACATGTTTGAAATTTTGATGCATTAAAATGTCTTGTGCATTTCTTATTTCTTTCTTTGTAAGTCCTTTAAATTTTCCCTTACTCTAATAAGGTACCGCGCCTTGATCAAGAATTGCGGAGAATTTCATTGCAAAAATTGGAGAAAGCAAAGCATATCGGGAAAGCCAATATTGGCGCGGGCGCTTGCGCTTACTACCTCACACGCACACAACTCTCTTTCACTGTCTGAACATCAGTGGTCCGTCTGAACATACGACCAGCTTGTGTGTCTAATTGTTCGATGAAAACAGCTGTGATTCGAGCACGTGCTGCAAAACTGCTCACTGAGGTTGAGCGTCTGATTTTGAGACGGAAAGCTGTGCACAGCTATCACGAGAAGCTATTGAATTTAAATGAATGATGACACTTCATTTTTATAATTGTTGGAAAATAATTTTTGAGTATGCACCGAAGGCCTCGCAGGTACGGAGAAGACGCCACTGTGCTTCATTATAATACTTTAAGCTGTTCATCGAGTATACTGTAATCTCATTTATGCTTTATTTTGTAACGGACGTAAGAGGTTTTATCTATAGGAAAAACTGTTGGTATGTTTCGTAAACGATTAACTTTGAATAAACAACAATCAAATTTATACAGAACCACATGTAATTACGTCACACTCCCTGTAAGTAAGCAAATATAGCTTCATGCACCATAAGTGAAACAAAGAAAATATGAGCTGCTCCCATCTACTATTTACCAGGTCAGCTTGGAGAATTCTATTGGAAGATGAAAGGTCATCTATGCTTAGTGTCGAACTCCATAAGCAGAAATTTGCAAATAGAATGATAAAATATTGAGTTGCATTCTTGCTCGGTTGAAGAATGGGAAAGGACCTGAACCCAATCTTCGAGAAAGGTCATCATTTCATAATAAGGTCACGTTATTGGTTTGACACTTGCAGCACTATTACAACCGCAACTATCAACCACATGGCATCAACAAGGCTAAACTTGAAATGAGAGTAAATTGAGACCAATCATGGAGAATTCAGATGACAATCGGATTAAGAATTGTCGATATCATCATACCACATATTTGATTCATAGATTCAAAGATTTCTCTTTAGATAGATGGAACGATCGATGGCTGCATTTCAGATTGGTTGGTTTCAGATGTCGTTGGTTTATGAAGAGAAAATCAACAATGACAAAAATAGATATCATTGATGCTTTCCTTTAACTTTGTGGTGGCATGGCTTTAGTATGTAAATTATACCACAGTTGAAATAATATGCGAAAAGCATATTTTGCTATATTTTGGTATGCATCCTTCGCTGTGATTGTTATCGAGAGATTTACAATGTAGATTTAAACTGTATGCTTTGTTTGTTCACTATCTGATGTCTAGTGTCTCGCAAACCATTCCACTTCTTTTTTAGGTCGTCAACATGAAGGCAAACAGTCTCGGCGATTTTTGGGCTGACGTTAGCCTCCTGATTTTAAATTGCAAAAGTGTTCATGGCATTGAATCAAGCTGATAATTTTCCTACTTTCATCATAAAGCACGCATTCTTCTTCGCCTCTGTAGAATCACTCTGTGGCAAGTAGGCAAGGTTTCTACTTGCCTACCGAGATCTCCAGAGAAGCCAAGTCATAGCTCTGACGATTCTTTAGCTATGTGACCTAACTTCGTCACCGAGTTTTCATAGCTAAGGTCCGTTTATAGTTCGCTCTCAATGCGTATCTTGAGCAAAATGTAACGATATCTGTAAACTCTGTGAAATCGGTAGACAAGTAGGTCAACGATATTCTAGTTTAACGGTCATGTATCCAATGGCAACCGAGTATACCTGCATACACTGTAGAGAGTAAATAACCGGTACACAACTCTGTAACGTCAGACTTGTACCGATAGAAGCAGTCAAAATGGAAGATCGAGACGATGTAAATGAGAAATTTATATGCAGTGCAGAATCTGACATCGGAAAGAAGTATAAACACCACATCATCGCCGACTAAAATTGTTGTCCATCTGCAGAGTCTACAGATGATAGATCTGCAGAGCTACCGAGTTGACTATAAATGGGCTTTACTCGTTAAACTCTACAGATGCATTCAGAGTAAAGTGTAAACACATCTTTAAACAAAATGAAAGTCGGATATCTATGGTAATGAGAGTGACTATGTTATCAATAACTTATTCCGCCAATGAAATGCTTTGTAAATTATAGAAATCACTTTCCATGACTTGTTTGTGAAGAACTAATTGTTTTTTACTTCATGACTGAAATCATTCTCTTGGAGAAGATTGTGTGTCTGTCAGGGAAGACTATATCTTTGGTATGTTCATAGTGATTGTCCAATAATATGTCTGTTCGTCATGATAGACGTGACTGCAAGCAGAACGAATCAAATTCGAATGTGTGTCAACCAGGTATAAAAGAAATGTCAAGTTTAAAAGAAAAGAATTTCAAGGAACATCAAAGGAATTTATCTTGAAAATCGGCGGTCCGGCCAAGGCTCGGCCCTGTCATGCTTCCAAAACTGCAGGCGCGCTGAAGACCTGAGACCACGTTTCCCACGCTCTCCATGACGCTCACAGTCTGTCTGTACAATAATCTGCGACGATCACTTATCGCTTAAAATATTTTCCTTCGTCGATTAGCAAGCTTTTGATATAGCATCTACGACGTACTCAGTTATTCTTAAAAATTATACTCAAGCGTGTCAGAGTTCCTTTTTCTTGTCAAGTGATATCTCATTTCAAATCGTTGGTAAGTAACTTCTCTATCAAATATTTCTCCTTTTTATGTTAACAGTGTATGCATTGTTGGCAGATCTAAGTGGAAATAGTATATTTGATGCTGATGCAGTGTGACTGCCGAAAATGTAATTGAAAACATCCTTTAATCAAATGAAATGTATTTCAAACAAAAATTTCGTACTCTCAAACACCCAAGACGAGAATTTTCCATTGATGAATATAGAAAGAAGAATACATAGGTCCATTGTTCTTTAAAAATGTAAGACTATCCTGGAATTATTTCACTTTGGGAAAAAAGAATTTTGCGAATTTCAGATTGTATCCGCACCACATCATGAAGCCGATTTAAAGTTCTAACACAACTGCTATACATTCAATGATATCGATTCATGCACGACAGAACTCAAGCTGGTACGCTCAACTACAACAGATCACTAATGAAATCATTGTCCGCATGATAAAAATGACACAAACTGAGCGATTGAGATAGATTATGTGATTTATCA
Source organism: Prostheceraeus crozeri (assembly GCA_907163375.1). Lineage (NCBI taxonomy): Eukaryota > Metazoa > Platyhelminthes > Polycladida > Euryleptidae > Prostheceraeus > Prostheceraeus crozeri. Next base: position 131,749 of record CAJQUW010002018.1, on the reverse strand, counting down.
TTTCATATGATATCGCTGAGTCACTTGCAATTGCTGGTATTCACTCTATGGTAAATTCTTCATTCTTGTTGTGTTATATTGCAATGTATATGAAGAAATTTGAAATTATTCTGTAATTGAACAGTAAAATAATAGGGATCATCGATATATGAAGCACAGTGAGATTGAACACAGCCCGAAGTAAACTTCAAGTACATTGGTGGTTTGCTTTCTATATTTGCCATCGACCGTCGAGGGCATGTCTTGAAGCTTTAATTTGTTAACTTTTTAGCCGTAAATTGACTTGAAATTAACTTGAGCGGTCTTGCATTGTACTTTATTTAGGCCTATGGATTTAATTGTCAAGTGCTTGCGTTAGATTGAAATTAGACCTATAATGATTAGCTTGTGCAATTTTCCACGAGGTCACAAAAATATCGCTCCCTCAATTTTGAGACGATTTCTGGTTTTTTTACAAATAAAGTTTTGACTAAAATTAAAATTGAGGCAGCGATGTTTTTCTTACCTCGTGGAAAATTGTATAATGAAGAACATTCCGCATAAGATAACAAAAAGATCTGAATAATAAGCGTAGCTTCCATTTTATCCAAATCAGTAATTCTCAAGTTTTAAGCTATATTTTCAAAAGCAGCCGTATAAGCACTGTCTGCTTCAAAAAATATGATCAGAATCAAATTAACCCCTGTTCATCTGCAACAGTAATAGGGAATAAGCAGCAATGAATAACGTTGAGCTTGTATTGCCCATATAGATTAGGCCAGACTATAGATATTATTCAATCTATAGATCCATATGGGAAATGACTTGACGAATCCCTGGGGAATGTCCGGAATTTCTCACAATTTAAATACCTCTGGCACCAGATGATCAACATAGAAATGTATTGCGTCATTCAGGATGACAGGATCACCTGTGATTTTGACATGGATCTATGGATTAAGTAATACCTGGAATATCATGATTGAGAGCAATGGATTGCTGGAATTGTCAGGCATGATTGTCTTGATGCGAACGACATCCATCACATTTCAGTGCAGCCTCCAGAATAACTTTCTGCAGGGAACGAGGCTGAAAATAAGACTTTCACAAAATGATGCACACCCTGTGCATACTACAAATCTGCGCGTCTGCCGAGTTCTAGTTGGTTCCTATTCTTGCAGACAAGATCAAAGAAAAACACATGTTTATTCAATGGGAAGCAAGTTGAAGCTTTTGGTAGAAATGAGATTTTTTATGTTTTCTCTGATCAGGTGAAACATGGTAAGTCTAGAGCCACAGTTTTTGACAGGAATGTCTTCAGGTCATTTACCTCTGTTAGGTAACGCATGTCAGAATTTGGCTAAATGTGGCTGAAATTGGCCACAATTTTGTGCTTCGCAGCAAGGATGCTTGCTAAATCTGAATATGTTTAGCTTCACAAACAAAGGTGCATGAACATGATAAGAAAAAACAAGAAGACATTCCACGTCAAAAGTTATGGCTGTAGACATAGAAGTCACTTAATCAAAGAAAACATGGAAAATCTCATTCTTACCGACAACCGCCGAATCTGGTTCCCATCTTCTTTGATCCTGTCTGATAAGAAGGGGAACCGAGTAGAAGTCGACAGACGCACATATTAGTAGTGGCCGTATGGTGTTTTTTTAAGAGAAAGTCTCAGTTTCGGCCTTGTTCTGGCTGTCGCTTTATATAGTCAGATAACCCTCTGCGTACGGCGTCGAGCATCAGATCAAACATATCAGGAATTCTCACCATCTACAGCTCTCAATAAACACTGCTCTCGCAAACACATCATATACGATTTCTTAATTCATTTTATTGATTGATTGCTAACGATATCGAGATCCTATCTAAATGGACCTCGGGACAAGATAGAGTAGATAAAGTAAGATAGGTCCAGTATATCAAATGATTAAAATCTATAGACAATCAAATTTATCACATGTAAATACATTGTACATTTTATCTATCCCACGTTTTGATCCCTATGAGCTACCGAACATTCTTCTACTTAAACTATTTTCATCTACTGCCTCAGTAAGATTGTGGGCCCTATATAAATTACGGGGTGTGCTATTCGTGTGCTATCGCATTGTTTTCCAAGTTTGAAATTGTCCCAAAACCAGAAACTAATTTTTCACATTATGAATGTTGTCTCACAGCAATCTTCTACATCAAATGTCATGAATGTAAAAAGAATTATCTGGAGAAAATATAATGACGCAACATTTCCAATCAATTGCTTTAAATTTGTAACTTAATCAATCAAAAATTTCAATGTTTGCAATTGATTACCCATTAATTCATTAATCCAATTGATGCGGCTATGGGAAACGGCGAGACTGACTCCTCTATTATTGTAAGCGAGCCCACCCGTCTCCTGAGCTCAAAAAGGAGGTGACCAAGGTCATGACCAGTACAGGTCAGCGGATATACTTTTGACATCTTGGCAAAATAGTTGCTAGCCAATCGATGAGCCGTTCCTTTAAGTACATGTAGTGTGTTTGGAGCAACTCACCAGTAACACTCAGCTGAGACAGTGTTTTACTGGACTATATGTATTAAAATTGCCTTCCAGCTACCTTAAACCTCTTGGGCGTCTGCTCTAATTGGTGACATCAGCGAAGTCATAGGCGTACACCAAGTTTGATGTCGCCACAACTTTTATTCATAGTGCAATAACTTTTATTCATCGAATATTATTTGGTTTTGAGGCATCCATAAGCTTCAAGCAACTCACCCTTCATTATAAGAAATGATTAAATGTATATTGAACTCTCACTAGAATGCTAGATTGAATATATAGGAACTTAAGTTGAGTTTTTCATGGACTAGTCAGAGATTTTCGAACTATGAAAAGTTAATGGAAAGAGAAGAAGAGCACAAACAAAAAGTATCATCGGAATTAAATGGACGGAAAAACGATGAAAACAATTAGGGAAAAACGTATTAGATGTGACAAGAAAGATTAAGGGCGGGATGTTATCACATGCGCAGCTCCAGGTGTCAAAGATTTTCTGTTCGCGATAGGTCTCGCTGTATTACGTCGTTCACGATGACAACTTGGGCAGCGAAAGCAAAGAGCAGTTTGCATTGATCTTCTAAAATTTTCAGAGAACGTGAAATATATGATTGGATTAATGGCACTGCTGAGGTACATTGCCAAGTAGGAGAATGGAGGCAGAAGATATGTCACCTGCAATGAAGTGTTTTGAGCTACACTGTCTGAACTATGATAATAGATGAACAACCAGATATGACGAGGCAATTTACAAACCATGAATGTCATAACAACTGTGATCAACATCGCTATGACTCGCTTTCTCGCCCGGAGAGTTTTATTTGATCGTTGAATTCTACATGCATACCTATGCGCGGCTACAGCGGCATTGCCAGGATCAGCTACAGTTAAAGAAGCTCCGTCAATTGATCCACTTGCTTTTCCACTCTGTATTGGCGGGTCGGAGGAATCGAACTCGTAAGACTGATCTGTTCTAGCACCTTGTAATCGTTTCATGCGTACTAGCGACTGTTCGTTCTGGTATTGAGCACAGCCGTTAGATTTCACATTAGTTAAAGGACTGCTGAAATTGGACTCTTTGACTTCCATGCGCAGTTGACGAGTACTTCTCCAAAGCACTAACGCAATTTTGCCATAGAGGGAAGTCATGATTGTCAATGGAATGACATATAGAACTAGGAAAGTGGCCATGTGGTAGACTTTCATATCAATGCGGTATAATCGTGAACAGCGAGGAGGAACATTCTGATGTGGAAGAGAATCGTTGGCGTCCATCTTCATAATAGAATTGAATGGAGAAGTTGGTACGGATGAGTTATATTCGAAAAAATTTGGCAAGGCAAAGGTAAGCGAGAGAATCCATACTCCGGAGACAGTGAGGATGTAACCGAGCTTCGATTTCATAACACGTATTCGCATTGGGAAGATGATTGCCAGGTATCGCTCGATAGTAATGATCAGAAGGATTAATACACTCGCCGTATAGGATACCAGTTGAGTGTAATAGTTGAGTTTGCACACCACCTGAAAAAAAGAATGCATTTCAAATATTGTCACACAAAGAGACGACCCAAAATGTAGAGCTTGGGAGATGCAATGAATGATTGTATTTCAATGCAACCACATGTAATACCTGAACCTCTGACAGTGGATCGTGCAAAGCATTGCTTGATAAGTTAATAGCATGAGTTAATTTTTGATTCATCATAGAGGTACCATAAGATCTCTTAAAACACTAATTGAAATTTAAAATTGATGATGTTTTCAGCGAGCTCTTTGTTTCAGCATCTTAAACGTCAACTCGCGGTCGTCAATGTTAGCTCAAAATACCTGAATTTACAATTCGAAGATTTATCAATTGGCGTCGGAAATTACTGTAATTCCCTCAGAAGTGAAGAAACAAATCTCATGTCGGTGTATCATTTCAAATCAAAAGTAAAATGATGTTCTCTTAGAGACAACGCATCTCGCAACATCAGCACTAGGTCAATAATCATATTGTTCGTCTTATTGCATTATTGTTGTGCTCGATTAGGTCATTAGTTTGACTATCTGTCATCAAATTACTTGCATATGAATTAATTGCATCAATTACTTGACTTTGAAAATACAGTTGTAATCATCTGCATTATTATTATTAACAAAGATTTACAACGTAGGCCAATAATTCACCAGATTAGATCGTAAATAAGTCGTTACGCTTATTACAGAAAACTTACAGGCTTCGCTTTCCAGCTGCCTTTCTTAACCAGTAAACTGCAAAGACACTTGGCGGTTTTGACTACGCCGGCCGTCATTATTATTGCTTTTTTTAAACATATGATATGTTCCTGTGCTTTAAATTATTTTTCAAGTTAATATGTTAAAATGCCAATTTTTTTATCTCTCATCCAACAATTCTCAGTGACCTACTATCAATCTCCTGCATCAATTGCATAGGAAAGTGAATTAACCAAAAACCTTTTGAATCTTATTTCGCATAAATTTCTCTGCAGATCACATTCCAGTATAAATAATTGCGTTTGACTGAAACTGCTACTGACTTGTTTCTAGATTTAAAAATTGCACAGGATTATTAACTTTTGTTTTAAATGAAATTAATATCACAAATCTGTCTTGAGTCATTTACTTAGATATTAAAGCAACGCTGTCATTGTTCAATGGGATGTTTAACCGAACAACAAAGTTATATTAGTTTTTAATTTCTATTGAAGTGAATGAAATGAATCTATTTATGATAGAAGAAAGACATTGGCTTCACTTTCTCATAAGAAAAAACAACGCAATATACATTACATTGAAATGTAATGGCCGAGTGATATTTACTTATTAAGGAGAATAAGAAAACTGCAACAATGTCACACAGCCATATATCTACCATTGGCTTCACTTTCTCCTTTTCATTCCTTTTGTTATCCAACATGTTTCAAGCTACTTATATGTTGTGTTCACATCAATAGTTTATAAACACAGGAATAATTTGAAAAAATAGTGTTATCTCCGAAAAAAGCTGAATTTTTTGATATAAATATTTTCACTGCAAACAAATGCTTTTTTGAGTCGACACTCTGCCTAAGCTTACATGTAGGCCTACTACACACTTACTACTCTATGGCTGATGATTTTGAAATCCTCTCAAATCCTCTCTATTCACTGTGTACGATGGTCACTGAATGCAATTGAAATTAATTGTCGTTTATAAGAAATATTATGACATCAAATTATCTCGACACTTCCCAAATTCGAAATAAAGTCACCATATCGTGAAACAAAAGTCTCAACTGTAATTGCTGTTCTACTTGAATAGTAGTATTTTTTATGTCATAATATAATAAGAACACTTTGTCATTTGCATAAGCGTGAGACTAAAACCAAGACCATTAGATAATAATAAACACTACAAAGAAACGATCGTGTGGATGGCACAGCATGTGTTATTTAATTAACTGATGCAGCAGATCAGTGTAGCAGAAGGTGATTCAACTGTTAAAAAATGGTATTTGTATGTGTGGGTTTTCATTAATATCCACTTTCAAATTAAGACCGAATTAATTGAATTTGTGTTCTGACTGCCTAGCATTGAATTTTCCAATTTCGATAAAGCATCCAATTTTTTTTAGTTCATCGACTATTAGTGAATCGCGCTGTTTTCACTCTAATTGTCTCACTAAGACAATTAAATTCACAGATAAGATTGTTTTCAATGATTAAACAAAACGAAAGATAATACAACGACGCTCTCGTGAATTCAGCTTTCCGTGAACAGTGTGATATCCCTAAAGATCAAAAGATTTTGCCGTTTTCTGTTCGATATATCATCAACTCGAGCAAACTCATTCATTCATCATCTCTCGGATTTGCTTGTCGCAACTACGTCCACACTTTAAAGCAAAAGTGATTGATAACAGATATCTTGACGACAGTGGGGGTTCGTCCATTAAGGCAAGTGGGACCCTGTCCCATCGAGCTAATGTTGAATACACAGAATTAGACCGATCGTCTTTTCTTCTGTTTGACTAGAAAGGAAACATTGGAACATGTAGCGTTGATAAAATGGCACAATCTGCTGATATATTACCATAGCAATCAAACAATAAGCAGCCAGTTCAACATTAAATACGTCAAAGTGTGCGAAGCTTCAGTGACTGTTATGAACCGGATCACACAGCCAAGAGACACAGTCGGTTCTACAGAGAAGTTTCTGAACGTTTTTTTTGTGCGCCTGCTAACTTTTTTGAAAATGATCGAGGGGCCCAACAATATCGAAAAAACATTTGCACAATGATCTGAATTCTTCGAATCTGAGGGAATCGTGGCGATCGGAGCATTTTGAAGGAATTCACAGTAATCCGCAATTGGAGCACGACTATTTTTCTTATCTCTGCAAGGTATTAAAACTGTCTTTTGCCCACCTAATAAGTTCCTGTATGTGCCATTGTTTTGAATCAGTTTGCACCTCTAGCAAAGTGATGCGGTTAAACAATCTAATTCTGTGGTTGAATAATTCCGTGCGTAGCCCATAATACTGACAATCTTGAACTGAAATGAACAAATAATCTAACATTTATGCAGTCAAATAAGAAAACGAAACTTCAGCTACAGACGCAACTGAAAAATAGTGACGGGCACCCCCTCCATTGGCAGATGTTTGACTCAATTGTTATCCGTGATAAATTCGTCAAGTTTAATGTGGTGCCAACCTTCAGGTTCGTCAGAATTCAGGCTTAAATTTACATTACGTTCAATGGAAAATTGATCCTCCTGTCTCTCAAGACTAGTTCTCGCTGTGAGCATCAGTAGTGAAGAAAGTCATCTCTAGACTCGAACACGCAGACCAGACGAGACCATCTCTGTGGTCAGATTTAACACTGAACACGTGATCAAATGGAGTGTGTCGCAGAAGCCTTCAACAGTATTAGTTATTTATGCAGCTAGTGCATGATTGCTTCTTTATAGCATTCCACGAGTTAGATATCTTAAATGCCCGAACACTTAGAGTGAGGCATGGAAATCTATAACTAGCATGCTATGTTATGGAAGTCCATGGGTGAGGGCTATCTAGGAGTCCATGATTTAAATCTAACGAGTTGGAATGCTATGATGAAGCAATCTTATGCACAAGCTGTGTAAAGAATTTTATTTGACGACGTGCTATGATGATCAAGGAAGAATTGTGATTGACATGTACGGTACCGGTTGTGATTATCAAGAATCATAGAAGTAGATAGAAGGACTTTCTATGGTATTGTTAATTTCTATGTCAAGAATATTTGAATAGAAATTTAGCCTGATCAATCGTGAAAGTACCTATTCACATATCTACAAGTAGTCTATACTAAAGCAGGACAAGGACGCTCATAAAAGACATAAATTGCGCTCCTTCCCGTGCATTGGAGTAAATATCATTTCCCGCGCGGGCAATAATATGCTTTACAGGTCAAATAAAGCGATAGGATATCTACAATACATGCACGTAGACAAATAAACTTTGTACCACAGAAACCCGACACTCTAAAACAATAGAGGACTAGAATAGACATGTACATTGAAGACATTGGTATGTCGTCGATAAGTGGTGGCATGAGAACGTCAACCATAGAAATTGATAGCCATGAAGCCTCTAGAATGGAAGCAAAGCCTCATGCAATGTGGCACAAAAATTGCACGCATTTCCACTTAGATACACTTGTCAACGGCTGAATCACTTGGGTTAGAATCAGTCAGATGTGTAATTCTAAGCTTTTCATTGGTCGTTCAATAATATCACTAACTTGAACAACACGGGCTCATATTTCGTCAATCCAGTGGGAGAAATCTATGAAGACATGGTACTACATGCCTTCCTACACTGCCTTCACTTGATTTTGAGTATAAGGTTTATAGGAACAATTATTAGTCTCCTTTGTACGGGAGTAGCAACTCCTTTGAACGGCCACTAATCGAATACATTTTCATATTGAGAAATGAGTAACCCTCACTTCAGGTTAAGCAGTATTTCTATTCATTCTTTTAATCACCCTTACTTACAGAAAGATGCTGATAATGCACTTGAAATAATTGCAGCATTAATTATTACAAATGAGCGTTCAATAAATCTCCACGATCTCCATGGATATTCATGTCCTCGGCAAGCCTGGTAAAGATGTGATGAGACACTGTGCGCAGTTTGGTTATGGTAAAATGTGAAAGAAGGCAACATGTACTAATATACCTATCATTGCAGTTCAAAAAATGATATCTGCAAACAACTGGGGTTAGTGCAGCTTGAAATTTCACTGAAATAAATGATAATTTGGTGTGGCTTACTAAACGTCCGCAAACTGCCGTGCGGAATGATCAGTGGCCAGACTTCAGAGCAGGTACAATGCTTGATCAACTCCATGCAAAATCCATCCTATGATGTTTCTAGCGGTCAGGGTCCATGATCAAGTATCCCTGAACTTGATGACATTATAACAACAATGCCTTTTCATGTTATAGAAACAATGAATGAGCTTGAAATATGAATAAAATCTGACGGGAATGTTGAGTTTTTCAGCAGTTTTCTGTTATCGAAAACTTTGAGTGATGATTAGAAAGCATTCCTTCAATGAGGTTAGCACACTGTTCAAAATACTGGTGTGGAACCCAGAGAACGAAAGGGACTACTATTGCAGTCCAGCTTCAATGATTTGCTTTCGGGCAAGAGTATTCCGTGATTACCGGTAATTGACTTCAGCAAAGTATTGATGTCAGCAATGATCCCACCAGTCTGCAAACATGCTAACTGCAATTATCGGTAACTGCCATATCCGGAGATACATTAATGAATAACGATTTAATCAAGCCTCGAGAGTTTTTTTTTGGGAAAACACCGAAAATTTTGCAATTTAAAGTGTGGTGCATAATATTCTACTACTCCGGGAATCGTGGACGTGATGCGTTTTGATCTTTTGACAGGCGCTTTGAACGACGGTAATCCTGGATCTTTACCGTTGCTTTTCCGAAGTATTGGACAGAACTATGCATATCTTGATTGCGGTGGCTACTCATGCTTCCATGAATTTTTAATGTCCTGAATATGAATAGTTCGGCTCAATAATTGAACATTGGGAGATGTAGGGTCCTCAAAACAATGCTTGCGCGCCCTGAAGTGTCCTAATTGTTGCCCTAAAAAATCTATGTTTATGTTATATTGTGTTGACGCTGAATTTGATTAATACGAGCAAAAGTAATTCAGTGCAATAAAGAGTTTACTAATGAATGTCAAAAAACGGAACAGACATTTGATAGCGATTTTGATTACTAGAGGAATTATTCTTGTTTCGCCGACCATGAAATAAGTTAAACTCTCATAGTAGTCTGCCGCTATGTCAGTCATCGTTTTAGAATTCTAATCCCATTAGACAAAGAAAAGAGATGTAACAAAATTCTGGGTGAACTGTCTATTTATCTACAAAATCCCACCAATCAAATCATGCTCTCCAGTGATAGAGTGAGTAAGAGCTGTAATTAGTTTTATAAATTTTTTCGAAGTGAGTTCAATAATCTCTGAATGTTTGGATAAGATTATAATCTACAAAAATCCGAACTCAAATTTTCAAACACTTTGTGATCCCTTTGCAACAATTCGTTATTTATGAATCTTCGGTTGTTCTCTGATGTGTATACAAATAAAGCCGCCGGTGTCCTTGAAATCTGAGATAATGCAGAGACGTATGCATTGATGTAAAAATCGACATTATGAGAGAAGAATTTGTAGTTGGTGTCAAATTTTCAGTTATCATCTGCGAATGAATTGCTCCTAGATGAAGCATGTGGGCGAAATTCATAACACAGGAAACTAGTGTGCAGTATTCAAATTATTCAAAGAGAATTATTCTTCTATCCTGTTGTCATCGTAAATATTCAACACTACAGCACCACTTTCCATCACCAACATATGACAATCGTTAAAGCTACAAATAAAGGAATTCATTTACAAAGGAAATAACAAATATTTTCCATGAATTAAGCTTACAACTATCTTCACAGTCTCTGTTTTCGACTGCATTCATCAAATTGAGCGTCGCCGCTAATTGAGTATTCACTATCTTGTTGCAAGCTGAATCGACTTGAAGAAACGACATCTCGAGCGAACTGAATCTTTCTCACCTTTTCTCACCTGCGAGTGGTGTCTATTGCACATCATCATCATCAAAAGAAGTATACTTAATATGCTTGTCACAGAAAATGCCAAAATACCTTCAAAATTCTGTAAAAGTCCTGTCAATGATGATTATAGCGTTGATTAGCGATATAGCGATTGTAGCGATGATTAAAGACTTCTTCATGATTTGCAGTTGATTGATTATATCATATATGCAGATTTACTGATAATAAGTTACAATTAAATAATAGTGTTACTATTCAAATGGAATTCATTAGTAAGGTATTTTAATGTGTCAACCCTGATGATGGGATGTGAATTCGTCACGTGCGTCGACAAGATTATGCAAAGATACATATTTTCTAAAATGTATTCATTTATGAATGAGTTGCATAACCAACAAGGTATATTTGCTGCAAACATAAAACGACATGCGAGCATAAACATCAAATTTATGCATAAAACTGCGCATAATTATCAATTATTTATGCATAATAATGCTTCATTTCCTTGTTTCTTTATCCGAAAAATACAGTTGTCCTCAAATAGTGGGCTATGTTCAAATTTGACATAAACTCGCATCGACTATATATTCATTCGGATACATCATTTATGATTTATTTTCAAGTTATCGTAATTCATTGTGCTGCTGAATTTCATGCATACCTTAACTGGTAAGAAGATTGGTGTTGTCATGTCTCCCTTTTCTGCATAATTGACAAGAAAGAAAGGTTCCGCCTATTCTAATGTGCATTTACCAGCATACGTAGCTTTACATCCAAAATGTGCCACAAAACAAAACTTATGATCTGTCTAGCTCCATTTTCAAAACCTTTGACTGCTGGATTGGTTCTGGCACACCGCACATTGATGGCATTTTAGATGTACTAGGAACAGCATGATGACCAAATGATTACAGAAAGTGACAAATTCTACCCTCTATTTCTCTGTCTTCTCTTTCTACTCCTACGTACCTGAAATTGCAACATTGAGAGGACAAATAGTAAATTAACTAGGCAAAAATGATGAATAATATCGAAATCGGTTTCCATTTCCAAGGTATTCGAAGCAGTTTATATCATTCACTTACGGAAGAATAAATGAAATATAACTTGCATATCATTTTCAAATAAAATCTCAATTCAACCTGAAGAAAAGAAGGAGAAAATGGCAAATAAAAACAATGTCTAATGTTCAGAATATAACCCAGGAGATCTCAATGCTTGTTTGAAAATATTTTAAGCGTTCATTTATTGGAAATTGGAAATAAATCTTTATGACAATGTGCATAGCTATAATACATTAATAGACAAGGTCTATAGCCAAAGCATCAGAAACTATGACGAGATCAGCTTGGACAGGCCAGATGATGCTTCAGCCTTGCTCATTCCGCACTTGGATTGAATTAATAAATATCTTCACAGCTTCAAATTCTTCGACTGCACTCTTGTAGTTTAACGCACTAAAGTCGTATTCGCTTTATTATCTTGTTACAGTCTGAATCGAAAGGAAGAATCGACTGCTTAACCGAATATGAATTCGTTTTATCTTCTTCACCTTAGACTTAATGAGCAGAGTCCGCTACATTTCGAAGGAAGTGTTTCCACATCAGAAATCGTGTAGTGAGGGCAGATTTTCCGAAACTCAAATTAATGAAGAAAGTATTACTTTTTATTTTATTATCTTACCGTCATCACTGTCACAAGATGGAAACAAACAATCTATCAATCTGCAAATCTTTACATTTTGTTCCCAACAACAAACACCTTCATCAGAGAGGAAGAATTGAGAAGCACAAACTTTTCGCTACATTGTAATGAATTTCAACATTTTTAAAAGTCACAGGAAGTTATCGGAGCAAAGCGAGACATTGTCTCAAGATATGCCACCTTTCACCTCATTCAGAGATAATCATACCAATATGTCAATTTTCTGTCAAGAAACACGCACTTTAACAGCTCTTTCAGAAAGTGATAAGGAATGAATGCAGAGATTTCATCATTATCTTTATGCACAAATAGAACGCGATATAAATTTCATCGGTAGAATTTCTATTAATTCAGAAAAATAAATTTCTTTAAAAGTTTCACAAAATTGTAATGTAAATAATGTTGAATAATGTCTAAAAGAGTCTATGTTCCAGCAATATACATGTAAACATGACTAAAAGAAGTAGGTCTGCTTTCTTTAAAATCCCCAGGATATTTGAACCAAAAAACAGAGCCGTATGCCGGTCAGAGCTCTATATCGGCTTAATCGGTTTTGAACCAACTTTTAAATTCTATTTTTGTTTGACACAAAAACATGTACGCATTTTCTACGAAGAACATTGTATGCGCGTAACTCATAAATGCACAATAATAGTGGATGCGACGTGTCAAGGCACATTCATAGTCAACGATCAAATCATATATTTAACCCATCTGCCAGGTTTGTTGAATATATGTAATGCATCAGCGCGACGTGCCACAAGATTGCTGCTTCCTCAAATGAGCTAAAATTAAACAAATTCTAAAAATGAATTTACTCTAACTCGTCTGAGAAAGCAGCAAGTCTCCGACACGTCTCACAAATGCACACGTTCAACAAAAAGGGAAAAGGCTACAAAAGAAAAAACCTGACAGAAAGGTCAAATATTTGCTTTAATCACATGTACAGTGTGCATGTATGCGTGCAGCCTATATATCTAAGACTACTCGAAGTCCTCAAACTGCATCATAGAGTAAGTATAGTAGGTAGAGTGTCAACTCAAAAAGTGTATATGTTTTTGTATGAAAAGATTAATTTTTTTGCGTGGATTGCGTTCCTGCGGTCCAAAAAATATTTGAGCAGTTTTTAAAAAGCTAAATTTTTGAAATTTATATGCTACCGACATGAAGCCACTTTGTAAGTAGTATGAAACAAGTTGGATATCAAAAGGATTGAATATTTGCTAAGAAGCATCTTAACTAAGCAGAGATTATGCTGATGATCACGGAAATTTCATGACCGACATTACAACGCAAGTCTTGAAGGAAAAGTTGAGATCTGTAGTGTGCTTCTTGGCTGAGATGTCATGTTTTCAATTCTAATTTCATCGGTATGATTTTGTGATTTAACAAAGCGTCTTTCTTGAATACGAATAGCAATGTGGACCCATTTACAACTTTTTGATGTTTTGATCTTTCAGTGCCAGGTATAGTAGTTGTGATGTGATCACGTTATGAAAATAATCTTATTATAATAAGGCTGAGCTTTAAAGAGATGGCAACCCATCGAATTGGTAATTTAATACAACCTCTCCAAGTTTTTCATGACATGCAGGATTTATAAATTTTCTTTCTTCTGTATTGCTATCATGATCAGTCAAATTCGTGCACATTAATCTCCAGAAAGGCAGAGAATTTGCATACCTCACATGTGATAATGGGTCTCAACTCAAGTTCATTTGATGAAATCGAAACTGTGCATGCACATTGGGGATTTAATAAATGCTGCGTTGTTGCTCTACCTAATATACTTACTCTGTGAACTGCATGTAATGTGAGCTTGTATTCATATAAGAGCGCACATAAGATGCATTAGAGATACATTGCCTGTAACCAATATATTGTCAATTTGCATGCAGCTGAATTTGTTCGATATTACGGAGAGCAACTGAGGGTATTTGTTTCTTTATTTATACAAAAGGCCACTCCATCGCAGAATTTTCATTTCATATTCAAACGTTGAAAAATGTTTAACACTGAAAATTCAGCAGTGAAAATGCATAAAAATCAACTAATCAAATTAGATGCAACAATTGCTCTGAACATTAATTTTGAGTCTATCACTGATTGTGATTGAGAAAATTAAACATTTAAATTAAAGTGCGCTGCCTTACATCGAAGTGGTTTATTCAAAAAGTAGGATGTTCTATGATGCATAGTAAAGTAATCTCAACAGTACCAAGAGCGTCGATAACAACTCTTTGTGAATTAAAATTGAAGCTGAGCGATATATTCCATTGGCAACTTTGTAGCTTTCCATATAATGATGGAGTGATTGGAGATTTTTCATCTGAATGATTGATAAGAAATAACTGTCTATTTTCAGGCAGCGGAAAAACTCAGCGTGAACCAGTTTTCTGCTAGATAATCGCAAAACGTGTGACAAGAACACGCGGATTCCTAAATTATGTCAATGCGAAAATGTTGCAGGCTCTATGCGCTTGCCCTTAAGTAAGCAAATTTATCATTTGATCTTCCATGCTCACAATTCCAGAGAGCAAGGAATTTAAAGAGAGTTAAGGGTCTAAATAGTGAAAACTGGGGAGAAAGATAGCGCAGACACAAAGGTGGTAAGTGACACTGCTTATAAATTAAGTCATGAAATCAGAAAGCAATGTATTCCAAAGATAGCCATGTCACCAGAGCGAGTTTCTATTGTACGAAAAACAATGCCAACGCTGAAGTTCACAGAATGACAAACAGAAATTGGCATTTTTGCGAAAATTGCAATCATCTGAAGTAACCTAATTAAGTGGAATTCACGTGGAATTGCCCTTGCAGAGATTTGTAAAGCTCAAGCAATGAGATTTGCTAACATTCAGTAGTTCTGACATTCCCGGATGCGTGGACTACCTCATGATGTCAACGTATTTCTGTGTAGGACGCTGACTATTGCAGTGACTCTCCGAATTTCTGTTTCTCAAAGATATGGCTATCAAATTGAATTTTCCAAAGTTAAGCTCAAAAGGTCTCTATGGATGCATTTTATTGTCTGTATTTCGCTTCTGATGATCTGGAATTTTATGTAATGTGGTATTGTTTTGAAAGAGCTTCTGTAGGGCTTAGTGAACAAAAATATTTTATTGCCTTACAAAGAATAACAAATGTCGCTTAGGAACAACTACACCTTACTATTGCTTGTCAATTCAGAATAGATCAATTTAGAATTTTTTTGTGGCTTATTGACATGCAAAAACAATCATTGATGTCATATCATTGAAATTATTATATTATACATATATCTAAAGAACAATTCGACACGCGATCATAACGGAATATGAAGAATAATCGAAGGTTTTTAAACAAAATATCGTGTTTAAATAACTTTCGATCATTTTTCTTATTCCGTTGTAATAGCGCGTCGAATTGTTTTCTAGGTATATGTATAATATAATAATTTCAATGATATGATTTCAAAAACAATTCTTTGAGAAAATGATTAATATAGCACGCAATCATTGATTTCAGGATAAATTTTGATTCGCAATTGTGACAGAGAACGTCCCTTAAAATCTAGCCACATGACCACTTGGCTTCCATGACTTCTCCTACCTTCTCCAAGACATTTGATAAGACACATGCGTGTTGACAAATTAGATCATGCTACAAATTTCGAAGACCGCAATAGTTTAAGTGTAGCTTTAAGTACAGTATCATGCAATCAGATACATGTATGTGCTTACAGCCTCTGTCAACTAGCTTTACTGGAGATGATGTCGAAAGTACTCAGAATTTTCGCATTGCCAACTTCGGGCCAAGAGATTTCTTCTGAAACAGATAATAACTGAGACCAATCGCTTATTTTCAACAAGTGCTTACAGTTTCAAACAACAAAAAAAGTGGACTGCTAATGTTATCCTTTCATGTCAACCTTCGTCATAGCTGACTGCAAGATTAGAAGGAAGGATTAGTGAAAAAAACTTCAATGCAAGCAAATATTTTCAATTTGATACGGAGTGAGGCAAAATGTTCTCTCTGATATAATTCATTTGCAACCCTTAAGATGACAAATCGTTCTCAGATATCATATTTGAGATGAAATGATGGGAATTTAATGCTGATCATATTCCACTAAATGACTGATATACATAGCAAATCATCTTAGACTTGTTCACGTCCTTCTCATATCTTGAAAATCTTAGGCAATTAGGCGTTCGACGAATTCTGACGAAAAACAAAATTTTTGTTAGCAATGATTAATGTCTGATTCATACTTGAGACACATACTCGTGTGCCAGGTATGACAATTAAGTTCCCGGATTAAATTCGTTGTGTTAAGCCAAGGAGTTGCTTATTGTATTTTTGAAATGAACATAATACAATAGGCCATCTGAGGTCTTCTAACTTCAAGGAAATGTCATTGTCAGTACTTAAGTTCGTCGAAATTCAGAGAATGATGAAAGAATATTATTGCGCAGTGAATCAGTATCAAATCACTCACGAAGCTTGGGAAACGCAACTAAAATATGTGGATCATGCAGATGATGACAGATGAATTACAAAATTTTAGGGTCACAATGCTTATTGAAGATCACCAAACTTAAGTTATTCTTGCAAACATTTTGTATGGTAACTTAGCGAATTTCTTTGAACTGACAAAATGACAAAGTCATCAAGCGCGAGAAGATCTTATTCGAGAGACACAGTAAGAAGTGGTCACAGCTTTGTGGATTTTAGTATCCTGCTGTATTAATTTTTGTAAATGTGAGGGGCAACCTCGTTTTTCCTACGAAGTCAACATAAACAGTTCTAGTAAGCACTCAACTACAGACACCAAGTTTACTAATGAGACCTACCTGGAGGTTCCCGACGCCGTTGGGGCTTTATTAAGTAAAGGACCTAAATATAGATTACCTAACAAGATAGATAACCGGTCATGGGAAAAAGTTCATCATTCGTAAAAAGCACACGAAGAAGTACAAAATAAATAAATTTGCATTGGTTATGATCTGATAAAATGTTTTAGATTGCGAGACACAGAAGCAGTGCAAAAGCAGGGCTTTTACTTTCTGACATCAATAAAAAGTGTATGGAATTAAAGAATTTCTTAAAACAATAATTTACAATTTGGATTATTCCATAGATCTGATAAAACTAATTAATTTGAAATTCGGAAGATTCCATTGAAAAAAATGAATCGTTTCTGAACGACAAACGCACTTATTAATTATTACAAAAAGTAAAGTGGAGGCAATTGTAAAGTCATTGACCGATTCGACCAAAATCCTCTTAAAAATAGACTGGATAATTTCTAGAATACTGACTCAAGTGATTGCCTTTGTACTTGCGCATCTATACTAATACTGACTAATATCACAGAGTAAGTACATGCACATAATCAGTTTATACAGTTTATGTAGTTAATCAGTTTTTGTAAATATTTGCTAACAAGCAACGTAACTAAGCGGAAATTATGCTGATGATCAAGGAAATTCCATGAAGTGCATTATAATGGAATCTTCAAGGGAAAGTCGAGATCTCATTGTGCTTTCTTGGCTGAAATTTCATGTTTTTAATTCAATTTTCATCGGCATGAGTCCTCATATTTATGCTTCATTTCTTGAATCTCAATTGTGACGTGGACCCACTTACATGCAGATCTTTTAAAGGTAATTGAAATCATTGTCTTTGATTGTGTTAATTAGCTATACCAGTGGCACGTTGCTTGTAGTATGATCGTGCTTAAAAAATGCTCTTGAGGTTGAGTAAGAAAGCAATAGCAGCCTATCGAATTGCTATATTAGCAAACATTACCTCTCCAAGGCTGTCATGACACGGAGGATCTGTAAAATACTATAATTCTTTCTGCTTTACTATCATGATCAGTCAGTTCTGTCGTAATATCTTCAAAACTGCATAAATTTGCATTTTTCACATTTTGTAGACAATTTCTCTGTTCACATCGAGTTCATTTAGCAATATCAAAACTGTATTCACTTTGGGAATTTATTAAATGCTGTGTTGCTCCTACCCAATAGCCTACATTTACTCTATGCCGACGATCTACTATCCTTACTCAATGTGTATCTCCAATCAATAGACATCGAAACAATTGATGAGGAAGGATGTTGTACAATGAACAGGATTCGTTAGATGACAACTCGCTCGGATGATAAAAGAACTGCGGATCAAGTGAAGGCGAAATTGTCCAGGGACCGAGAAAGTCTCACTGAGCAATGGATATAGCTCATTGATCAATATTGCAGCGGATAGAAAAAAGGCACAGGGTAGGCAAATCGGCATTGTTCTTGACCAATTATGTGATCCTGACAGAATAATTATTCATCTAATTCCTCCATTAATTACAAGGGTATTCCAAACAATGGACAGGTACAGTGGGACAATGGACATGAACATGCATGTAACTACCTATATATGCAGATTAGCACACAAAGCTATTCTTTTGAAAATGATTGTTTTAGGTTCATGAGCCTGTGGGATTCCCATGGATCGATGACATACACAACATACATGAACATGCATGTTCATGGAGGTATAAACAAAACCAAGATTCGACCTTGGGTTAGCTGTTTCTGAAAGTAAATCATCTCATGGACTCTGCAATGCGCTTGGAAGCGATAATTCACTGAGACATTTTCTGCAACATTGATAACTCTTGCTCGACATACCTGTGAGTTGTAGGTTAATGGAGGTCTTGCCCTTCTTTGAATATTCTTCTTTAATTTAGGTCACATTAATGAATGTAACTCGGGGAAATTGACTTAATATGCTAATTGTGCTAATTCAATACCGTATATCTTCTAATAGAACCAGGGGTTCTATTAATTCATGTTGCTCATACCCGGGGTTATAGGCTATTATAGGCCCGGATTCTATATAATTACACTAAAATATTATCGGTAAAAACACGATATCAACCAAAACATTCGATGAACCTGCATAAAAATAACGGCCAATTCTACGACGGCTCTCACTAGTACTAGTACAGTATAACGTAGTTTACATCTTTCTTGCATGCGCCTGATACAGTAGAATTCGCATATATCGGCGCCTCAAGGGACAGACGAAAACCGCCGATATACGCGAACCGCCGATATATGCGAACTCCCTGAATTTTGAAGTTTTATGAAATCTACACGAGCTCTGAGATCATGCCATGCATCATACAATGTATATACGTGTATTGACTCATGAATTATTGCGTTGCTATACTTAAATACATGTACATATTGACTTATTGTCCAACATGTACAGTACATGTACATGTAATTGTGTCTGTGTAATCAATAGATATCTAAAAATTGTGCCTTTCTGAACTGATATGCTTTTTGAATCAAGAAGATTGAAGCTTCTTCATGCCTACATGCTTACCTACTATATGAAGCACAAAACAAAGAAGAGTATGCATAAATCAAGACGCTGCTAAGAGTCACGTGCAGGCGAAACCATAGAGATGGATGGGGTGGCGAGCCGCTTTCTGTCTAGAGAGAGGACATGCATCGAACTCAACAATGTTTTCAACGGTAGCTTGTGCTCCTTTGATGACGCAACAGTCACTAAGTCAGGTCTGATAGTAGCATCGTAGGTGAAGGCGTTAACAATGCAATCATCGCGTCGAATGAAAGACTAATTATGTGAGAATTATCAGTGAGATACAGTGACAAGCCTACTTATCTTTCCTCGGCTGCTAGATTCTACAATTTCGATCAAACCCCCAAACATGATCGAGATGAATTGTAGAAGATCTAAATTTTCACATGCCACTAGAATAGTTAGAATCGGATAGTCCTAACAGAATCTGCAGCCATCCGCGTCCACATATACTGTCATTCTAGTGACTCTTCTAGACAAAACACATCGCTTGAGGATTTCCAGGAAATCCGCCGTTATAAACGAATTTTTTTCTGTCAGGGACAGCGAAAATGCGCCGATATAAGCGAATCGCCGATATAGCCGAAGCCGATATAAGCGAACTCGATTATATGGAAAAGATAGGAACTTCTGCCGGGACAAAAAGAAACCGCCGATATATGCGAATTCTACTGTATATTGAGAAGCCTCGGTATTCTTGTGGCATACTTAATCTAACATCATTATTGAACACTAAAGTTCGTATTGATTTTTTGTCTCTTTAATCTTTTGTCGAATTTCTGTTTCTGTTGTCCGTATTATGCGCAAGTCATAGAAACCAACTCACTACAAGGAAGTACGTAAAAAGGAAGCCTACGTGTGATGCCTGGGTGCGTACGAGCATGCTGGAGCGCACCAGTACATTATTTTTGATGGAAACTACATGTACAATTCACTGTGTCACTGTCTTTTCGACATGAACAATTGTGCAGCAGTAACGCGATGTTTATCTATGGTGTCTAAAGGGTCCATAAGATGCTTCTGATGATTCTGACCCGGGCTCTATCAGAGACCCCCTATCAGCCCTGTCAGAGAAAAGGAATTGTGTCTATATTGATTGAGTCTGCTAATGATTCCTGTTATTGGATGCAATGTCAACTATTCAAGTATGTTTCCATTTTTCAACTGGGGATGCAACTCAATATTTCATGGTCCTTTTTACATTGAGATTTCAGAAAGCAGCATTTATTGATTATGACGGTATTACTTGTGCATGGAAATGTCAGCCGAGTTTAGTTGCATATCTCAAAAGTTTTCATAAGTTCGGTTATTTATGCCGCACCCAGTATTAATAAGGATACATTCCTAATCGGAGTTTTACATCGTCAAAGACGAGTTTCTTTATTATCTCCGCCTTTATTGAAAACATGACAATCACTTTGATCTAACGAGAGGCTTACAAGAGGAATTTGATTATCGAAAGCGAGACAGAATCTCAAATGAATTTGATTAGCTAACTGAATGGTAAAACGTCCACTTTTCAAGGATACTTTTCTGAGACGTCAGGATTATTCATTTATTCGTTTGGTGAATTGAAGTCACAATTGAGGTTATTGCGGACAATATGAAGATGTCCCTGGATTATCTTCAAAGTCAGACTTGCTGTCCCTCGATTTAGATTGATATTATTTTTAAGAAAATATTCAATATTTGCAACATTCATTTGTCAAAAACATCCATGTGCCTGTTGATGACAACTACAAGGGTGGACGAGAATTTGCTTATTTTCTAATTCCACTTCCGATTCTAAATCTTTATTACAACCACCAAGTCATCTTCAATAGATATAAGCATGTAACATCAATACAACTTGTTTATGTTGGTCATTGAAATGATAGCTACATCAGTAAAACAATCTGTAATTCTTCTAATTAAAGTGTTGGAAAGCTAATTCTCATACGATGATGAAAATCATCCCAGCAGCCATTTATAATAGAGTGCAATGCTTACTAATTTAAATTATTAATTGAAGTGGTTTTGATAAGGACTGATGGCGTTCTCCAATCCGCAAGTGCACAAATGCAATGCTGTTGTAACCATTGGATTAACCAGTTATTAAAAGAACTCAATGGAGCTTTCTCGTGGCAACGAATTAAAATTGATCAGCTTTGGCCCAATAACTGGTGGTAAAAATGGAAATCCTAAGGGCCGATTTTTAAAACGAGGGCTAAGTTAAGCCGCGGCTCAATTTGCAGTTAGGTCACGGTCTAACAAACTTTCATTTAATAAAACACAACTTTTAAAGCCGCGGGCTAACCCGCGGCTCTCTCTAAGCAGCGACTTTCGATTTTCTCTTTTTAAAACGAAGCTTCGCTTGCACAGCCTAAGCCGCGGCTCTCTTTTTCTTGTGAAAGTTAGACCTCGGCAGAGGCAGGTCTAAGTGCTGGTGAGCTGCGGGTTTTCATCCATGTAAAGCGGAATTTCGATCATTAAGGACGGAACACCATAGATTCCATAGATTCCAAGCACTGCCGCATACATGTTCAAAACAGACGTCTAATATACTATACCTACTACAGATGCTGGTAGTGGAAATAGAATAGGACGATGGTCACCATAGGTTAAGGAATTAAAAAATGGATATTATAAAACAACAGGAAGACGATGGATGAAAATTGGAAAAGTGAAGGCAAATCATAGACCTACAATGATACTACCGCACCGATCACAAGTGAACCAATGCTACACTATATCTGAGATTACACATGGTGGATAATGGTAATAGTGGACAAGTGGAATGTGGATAATCGACGTAAACAATGTATCTACAATGGCACTCTACTACACCGAAAGCAATCGAACTATACACACTATACCTAAGACTAAACATGGAAAATACTGTTTCTTCACTTGCAATGGTTTAGAAGTAGATTTAGAAGTTTTTTAGAAGAAGAAATTTAGAAGTAGATTTTTATATTATTAGATCTATCCATGAGAAATCCAGCTCAGATTACAAACATGTCTTGTGTTTTGATAATGAAGATAGTCATCAATTATTTGGTGTGTATATTTAGTTCGCATATTTCGTCTTCCAGTGGCATGTAATTATCTTGCATGTTTGTCGAACATTCACACAAACGCCTCGAGGAAGATCTGTGAATTCCTAATGATAAGCAGGAACGTTGTTGAAAATCAGATAATACACCTCCACGAGACTGGAAACAATCGTTGAGGAATCTTATGTAAAATTCGGGAATGCACAAAAGCTGGGATCATCAACGTCCCGCGGATGACTTACGTTGATTTTGTTGTGGCAGTCAGTGAAGATAATCATTATAGTATATACCTACAGCCTAACTTCAACAAATCCTGTTCGATGCCTAAATGCTCCGTTATGTTCATGCTACAATCATGGGCCCTGTCAGCGACAGCGACAATTTACCGTAGGTAAATCACCCAAAGTAAATTTTTCACCTTAATTCCGGATATTTTGTAAAATCATCTAAATCACCTAAATATTGTCATTATGACTAAAACTTGCTATTTGATTAACTCATCTACTCACTTTAGAAAACATTGAGAAAATCGTGATTACGAATTGATTTTAAAATCGGAATAATGAAGACATTGATGAGTGATTCTGGTCACAGTTTCTAATTCTTTTATATGCATTAATAGAGTTTATTATATTGCATTTGAAATACGAGTGATTCTGATCTGTTTGACACATGCAAAATTGTACAATTGAATTGTCATTACAGAATTTTAAACATATATAGGACTACTTAGTTGCTGATGTTTGATCTGTGCAGTTGTTGTAGCTTGAAATAAAATCGTTCCAAATCGCGATTAAAGCTAGGACTTACTTGTCAATTTCTTTTCTCTAATTCTTTTTTAGAACTAATACGCATATTATTGTCGCGGTATTTGTTTACAAACCAGTTACCGAAAAAAGCACAATTCATGAATATAAACAAAAAACACTATTGCTCTCAATGAATCTAGAAACTTTATTTGAAACTATATTGAAACTATATTTGATTCACCTAAATATACAGCTTAAATTTGTAAAATCATTTACCTAAAAAACTTAAAACGACAAAAATTTTCACTTAGGATGTCGGTTTCTGTACATAATAATGATTATGCCTCTTGACTTGTGAATCAAATATTTTCAATATCATACACAAAAATCGTGCTTTGAGTGCCAATCATACAGTAGTTAACACAAATTTGGAAAAATTTTTTTACATATTTCATTAAGTATTTTATGATTGCTTTTCATTTTTTTCATCCAATATCAGTTTACTTCTGAATTGTTTTGCTATCTTTTTATCTTGTGGATCTTCTTGTGTAACTTTAATTTCGTGTAACCTGGCAATATGCTGTTTTCTTTACATGTTGATTGAATATTAGATCACTTTGA
Source organism: Prostheceraeus crozeri (assembly GCA_907163375.1). NCBI lineage: Eukaryota > Metazoa > Platyhelminthes > Polycladida > Euryleptidae > Prostheceraeus > Prostheceraeus crozeri. The sequence continues at coordinate 107,615 of CAJQUW010002018.1, read as the reverse complement.
ATTTCAATCGATCTAATAATCGATCTACGATCTAAATTATGTTCTAATCGTGAATTTTAACATGATCAAATATTCAGTCATCAAGCATGTAAAGAGAACAGCATGTTGCCAATTTACACGAAATTAAAGTTACATAAAAAAGAGCCACAATATAAGTATATAGCAAAACAATTCAGAAGTAAACTGATATTGGATGAAATAAGTAGCAAAAAATTAAATATGTCGTGATACAATATAATTCATATGATTTATAAATTGATTTGATTAATTTTGATTTATATATAAAAACAATGATTATTTTATATGCAATTAATATAAATATAATTTGATAATAAATGAAATTAATGATTGTATTAATAAAAAATAATGCAATAAAATTATTGTATATCATTTAATTTAATTACAATTTTATTGTATTAATATATAATGATATTTATTAATAAATCTAAATCTAAGTTTTGATTAAATTGTATTATTGTACATATTGAAGTGGAATATACAATTTGATGCATGCAATCAGGTACAGCTTGTTCGGTTTAGGAATGTTAATGACCCAGCTATAAAAGTCATAAAAGCGAGTTCTGTGAGATATGACATAAGCCTCAAGGTATTTCATTGGCGGAAAAAGTGAATAATAGTATGATAATTTTCACAAATATCCTGCCGTTTTTGATGAACGAGGCACCGTGAAACGCATGTGACGCGGTTTCGTGAGAGCGCTAATGTTTCGTTTAGAGGCATTTTACTTGCGTAATCGAAGCAAAGACGTTTAGACGTTTATAAACTGCAAAAACTACAATTGATTTGCCATGTATATGAGCTTATAACCATTCACATTCTTAACACCTTCATTCTGAACACGAAAACATCATGAGCGAACATCTTAAAATATGGAAATCTATTATTCAAACTTAATTTTCAACTGCATCGAAATAGCTACTAAGCTGAAATAAAGCGGGCTGCCGAATATTCTGCGTCGGAGGAATTTCCTATCATCATGGTATATAAAATGTAAAAGAATTCCACGAATTTTTTAAATTACAGCGCTCAAGTTTACAACGAGACATTGAGACATTTAGCCGCTAAAACAATGACGCGACGATATGTCATCCTTTCTGAAAAGCTACGTCAAAACTTCGTGCCCCAGGTGTTGTAGCGAGCATTAAACGCTTCATGTCTCTCGATCAGGCTTAATTGCAACCAAATTTAAGTTACAAATTTATCATGCGAAATGGTTATTTAGAAGGTCGACGAATCTGCATCTGAATTTGTATGATTTTTTAACGAATTGTTACCGCAAATAAAAAGTATCTGTATACAGTGAAAGTTTTTATATGAAAAGATTCAGTTTTTTGGGGAGATTACGTTCCCGTGGTCCGAAAAATTATTTGAGCAGTTTTAAAAAAGTATCAAAATTTTGCAAATTACTACTTAAGAATTTCTTTAATTGCATACTACCGAGATGACGCCCCTATATAAGTAGTATGAAACAAGCTGGATATCAAAAGGAATGAATATTTGCTAATGAGTATCCTAACTAAGCGGAAATTAAGTTGATTATCAAGGCAATTTCATGATTCGTATTAAAATGGAAGTCTTCATGAAAAAGTCGCGATATTATTCTTGCTTTCTTGGCTGAAATTTCAAGTTTATAATTCAATTTTCAGCTGCATGATTTTATGATTCACTACATTCATGTTTCATTTGCTGAATCTGAATAGTGATGTGGAACCATTTACATCTTTCAAAGTTAATTGAAATCATTGTCTTTGATAATGTGATTTTGCTCTGCCAGTGACAAGTTGCTTGTGATATGATCACGCCTAAGAAAATGGTCTTGAGGTTGAGCATGAAAGTAATAGGAATCCATCGAATTGCTAATTTAACAAACATTAAATCTCCAAGGCTGTCATTACACTGAGAATCTGTAAAATATCATCATTACTTCTGCATTACTATCATGATCATTCAATTCCGTCGTAATTTCTTCAGAACTGCAAAAATTTGCATATCTCTCATTTGGTAACAATTCCGACTGTATCTCCCTTGAGTTCATTTAATAAAATCGAAAGTGTATACACATTGGGGAGTTAATGAATGCGGAGTTACCATTCTACCTAATATACCTACTCTATAGGTATTCGCTAGAAGTCAGAGTTTAACTTCGAAGTCAGATGTATTTCTAGACAGTCTTGCTCTCCGAATGATAACTTTGATGGGACATTCGGTGCTCGCAAAAACCTTAATTATCTAAATATCGTTTGAACGGATACAAACATCAGAAAGAGTTTCTCCCGCAGGTAGAACGTGAGATGAGAAGCCGGATTCTTAGTTAACGCCTAAAACGCCACCGCTTCCGCCACACATTCATTTCTTATTGTGATGAAGCTTTCGTGAACATGATGATATCGATTATCAGTTTGCCATTTCTAAAGAACACATGCACCAAATTTTCGACTTGGTCAAACGAGCTGGTGCAACAAGTTGTAATACATTTGATATCAAGAAATCGAATGATTTTTATCATTTCTTTGACAAGCTGATGTTATATTTCACCTGTCGCCTTTAAACAAAAGGAGTTGACATCAAAAGGTGAATAACGAAAATCGACGTTTGATCCTCTGATCATTTCTCGACAGATGTTTTATTGAAGCAAAAATATGTAGCTTTCCTGTCTTTGACCTCTGAAGTAATCTTTTATGATTCCCAATGTAGAAACAATTCAAGATCTGGTAGTCAGGATTTGAAGTATTTCTTTCATTCTAAACGTCGAATTTGGAAGATTTATCAACTGCTTGTGTTAGATGCAATTGAGACTGATTGGTTTTCCATTCAGAGTTCTATATTAGGTTGGAGGCATACAGAATGAGCCGTAAGTCATAAATCATCGCTCTCAAGTCGCGTCACGATCCTTCATTAGTCATAAGCCAAAAGCAATGAGTCATTTTGACAATATCTTTCTCAAATTTAAATGAAAATCATCATCCTCTAGGAATCTCAGTTAACTACATAAAATAAACTAAGATTAAGCCTAGTGTACAAAATATGACTGTAATGAACTTTGAAGAAAAGAAAAGAAAATACATGCGAAACTACAATATGGGTACTGAACCTGCTAGAATCGACCTACAACGTCTCACCTGGAACTACTCCAGGAAGAAAATGAAATAAGGAACTAGAATTGTTATAAATGGACCAATTGGTGACTAACTATCCATGAAATTTAATCTACCTCTCAAGAGGAACGGTCTGTGACCCATCATATCTAGCCTTAATTCGCAAACAATTATGACAAGCGTGATCTGTACACGATGGAAGCTGCTATCAATCACCTATTTCCATGTAATGTAGATGGGAAAGGAGACAATTATTCACGCTGTTACCTAACTTAATATACAAAATAAGCTAACTAAGGAATTATCAAAGTGTAGATCGTCCTAACAATTAAAATACAGCAAAAAGGGAAAGGGATGGGTAATAAATTCTGAAAGATTAACATGACAGATAATACAAGCAGGCAGAAGAAGAAAATTTAGGATATTTTTCGAATTTTTGTAAGAGCATAAAGCAAAAGCAGAAATAATAACGCGCTATATCACAACGTTGGTTCTATTGAAGATCATCGTCCAAGGATTCTCAGCCGGGTGATTGCTTATGACTTATGGTTTATCGTGTGTGCCACCGTAATTAAAGGCGGCATATGTCTTATGACTTATGGCTCACGGTTTATGGCTTATTCTGCATGCTAGCTCTCATTGAAGCTTGTGTGTTGGAACTCCATTTTCGGCTGATGGCTTATTCTTTGTGCCTCCAACGTTAGAGATACAAGATTTGTTACTGATAAACAAAAAAAATTGCCTCTTTGCATGTACATTCTATAGCATCTAATATACTGACCACTGACCAGCAAAACTGACCAATGAAGCTATTTAATATTGTTTAATGCTGTGGTAGTGATATTCTGATACGTGTTTTAAATATCAGTTCGATGTCTACATAAAGTGCGTAACAGATCGGTCTATCTACGCAAATGGTTTTAATTGAGAACAATAATCACAGTGGGTGATAATGAGAACATCTACTTTTTTTTATTTCAGTTTTTAACTTTTCTAAGCATGCAATTTTAAACTCAATTTTTAATTTATAATACAAGTATTGCAATTTTCAATTGTATTTTTATTTGCATTTAATTTTTTTTTTAGGCATACATTTTAACATATTTCATTATTATTTTATATTATTTTTTAAAATTCATTTAATATTCTTTATATTCATTTATTTTATGAAAATATAACATTAATTATTATATGTGATTATGTATTTTATGTATTTTTTATATATATTATATCATTTTTTATGTGATATATTAGTACACATCAAATCCTATCCTGAAGCATAGAACCTCGCATACAACGGACACCGAGTATAGAATGTATAGAATCCGTCTTTTATTCTGTACACCAACCTGGAGATTTAGTCCACGCCTAACACATTAATCGCAGACCAGCTGGTTACCGGGTACTATACGAAATGGTCCGCTGAAGGACATGTCCGCCAAAAGAGGTACTGCTGTACAACGATCGTTAATAAGAATGTCCCGCGATAGAGTCACACTTATCGTTGAGGTCTAGCTGCACATCATGATTATGCAATTATTCTTCTATTATGCTCTTTTGAGTCATATAAGCCAGTTCAACGTTTGAGTTCATTGTATCTATTTGGCAGATATGCATGACGTTCTATGGCAAATATGTATATGCATTATATGGATTCTGCATCTCTATATGGCAAATTATCATAAATGACACATTGACGAATTCAACCCGCTTTGTTGAATTATCTTACAATATTTTGTATTCATACCCTCCGAATTCATTATCTATTGATATCCCTCATTATCCTGGGAGCTCGTCCCCCGATGCCCGCCGTGTTCAAATGGCGCATCCGACCCTGCCGCCCAATAGGTGTGACCCTCCCATATGAGAGGGTGTTACTCGAGTGTGCCAAGGCACATGGCGATTTTAAGGCTGTCGCACTGATTTTTGGTTCTATGGGCAAGAAAATGCGTAAAGATTGAGAATGGTGGTGAAGATGGGTGAAGAATGAAGAAGAAAAAACAAAAAAATAAGCGTGTAAGCAAATATAACAATGTGACGAGACGAATCCCGAACATGCACATATAACACTAGAAAAGACGAATCCTCAAATAACTTTGGAGGAGACTCAAATCCATGAATCGAAAAGCAAATACAAAAGAAAACAAAGAGCGAAGAAGACTTTTGTGCAGAAGATCATGGAGAGATTTTACCAGGAAAAGAATAAATATTTCCAGGGATGATCGTCGTTCGAATCTCGGTCGTCGCGACCTCGACGCAAGCTGAGCGGTGGAGTTCCTGTTCCCTGTGGATTTGGTCCTCTAACGTTGGTTCCGGCTCAGCATCAGTGGGCCTGCAAAGCGAGGTATCACGCGCATATTCAATATCCAATAATCGATATCAGATATCCTCGATCATCATGTCTGTTGCATCTCGAACTGTTATTGTCGTTCTTTTTCCGCGATTCTCTGTAATGAGTGTTGACCAATGCCATGACATCATCACACAACATTCGGAACGAATTTCAGAAGAATAGGCCTACAAACACCTTACAATTCCTTACATCTTCTGCGTCTCAACCCCCTCAACCCCCCCCTTCCCCCCCATCCATGAAAAGCTGAATCAAGAATGAATCAAAGAATCAAGATGTCAAGAACAAATCTTAGACGTTTTCAAAACGTGAATGATTGTCTGCCGTGACGACAGCACTTCATGCAAATCGCATAATTGAATGACTAACTATGCACGCAGCCCTAACGAGAGCAATCAGCCTGTTCAGGTGTGATTATATATTTATTATATGTATGGTCTTTCTATGTGATGGTGATGCAAAGAATTAAGGTAGGTACAATAATAAATAACTGTCTTCTTACACAAACATAAAAATAAATATGCAATTTTGTGATTTTATTTTTTGATATGATGACAAATAACTTATGAAGCAGAATTCATTACACAAAAGACTATAAATAGTTTTTTGTTTTTATAAATATTTAGTTTGGCAAAAAAAAAACGATGCTTCAGAAGTAGTAGATTTTTTGTACACCATATATCATATACAAAAAAAAATATATATATAATAAATATATAAAAATAAAAATCACATACCTAATATATGTTAATGTCATATAAAAATAAAAAGAGATAAGTAAAAAAAATAATTTTAAAAGTAAAAAAAATTAAATTGAATGCAAATGTTTTTTTTAGATTAGATGCAAACTGTTTTGAATGCATGCAAACTTAAATTAGATTAGATGCTGTTTTTTTTAAAATGCAAGCAAATGTTTTAAATTGAATGCAAACTGTTTTAATTAGAACGAAAAAAGGTGTAGTAACAAAATCAGGAACGTTATTTAAATAACTTGTTACTAGAACATTTGTCTGTAGGAGACATGGAGGAAAGTGATTGAGTCAAATACACGAAGAGAGAGCTTAGAGAAGGGACAATCTAGCACCTGTCCTCAATCTTAAAAATGCAATAGAAGCTCTGATTGAATAAAAAATCTAAAATGTCCTCTAGCCATCTTGACTTGGACGATTCTGCATCACGCTAGATGCCATTTTTGATTACACGTTAAACCTGCACTTCACGTCATGCCATCAGCATGATTTCTCTTTTTGCGTTTTTGATTTATACAACTGTGGACACACTTCTACATAAAGAGAAGGCATCAGTATATGTAGAAGTTTTAGTAACTTGCTCTTGGGTATGTAAAATGAATATTGTATTTTATTTGTCTGCCAAAATTGCATTTCGTCAGGGTCATTGCTTAAAATTGCTTAAAGTCAGTTCAGTTGGAATTCTACGAACCCAGCCACTCGATGAAAGAAGATAGACTGTGTGAGACGCTACGTGAAGTAGTTGTGGGAGGGAACTCTTTGCAAATCTGCAAATGTAGATATGCATGTATATCATATAAAGATAACCCCGATAAGTAAATTGCAACTTCTATAACTATTGCATACGGGTTGTATCCCAAGTACCATAGCTTTTCTGATTTAAGATACAAACAAATATATATTGCATATTTTCAAATTAAAAAAGTATAATATAGTAGTCTGAAAAATATACATAAAACAAAACCGTTGACCAAAAACCCCATTATTTGCCAGCAATTTTCAGCTTCTCATCCACTGCACATTATTCGTGCGATCTTGGTTTAATTAATGGACCTGCAATAAACTGAGATAGAAATGATCAAGACTGCATATGGCGGCTATTCGTTCTACAACTGAATTGCTGGATATAGTCGTCTCAGTGTGACCATTTCGGATGACTGCAACATTCAAAAATATCCTATTTTCTCTTTCAGAGACTGTTAAACAACAGTTCCTGATGCGATTTTGTTGTCATGATGTTTTTAGTGGGCTTTGGTGGTATGAACATCAATTCAAACAGAAACGTTGTCATTAAGTTAATCGGTTTTGTGTATTAGTTCATGTTTTACATTTCAAATGGTGAAGCTCAAGCGGAATCCTACGAATAAAGTAGATGGTGACATGTACAGATAAAATAGAAAACAGGAAAATATGAAGGGAGAGATGAAGCAGTAATGCCATAGGATTTGTAAAGAATGATTTGGATTGTTAGCAAATATTTTCTAAATTTAATACAGTATAAGATCATAAGATCTCTACTTACATGAGCATAATCTGTAAATAAATGAAAGCACGCATCTAGCCGAATTCATGATCTATATTGCTCTAGAGGCCGTTCGCCTGTCTTCTCAGCAGAACACATGGTAGAAAGAATACAAATAAGTGATGTCAAATGAGAAGTACAACTCCATGTGAAGATGGAGATGGCTCACCACGGTAGATGAATACCAATTTGGCTTGAAGCACCGAATATGCAAGGCTTCAGAAATGCTCAATAACCAGTGGCCGATGGTTTAATATAGATTCAAGAATACTTCATTATTAGGTAGTTGTAAGTCTTTCATTCACTAATTTGAATGTGTATTTCTAGTTGCACTTAATTTGCTCCAACTTCCTTAACATCGAAGTAATTGTTGAAGCTTACAAGAACGTTTTTTGTCATATTTGGGGATTTTGAGTGTTGCACATGTATGCCTGTTTGAGGGGTTATTGCAATCACAAGATGACGAGTCGCTCTACATATTTAATAGGTGATACTATAAGCGTGTGTGATTAAATAAAACAAAGCTAGTTTTACAAAATTAGTGTAATGATAAGACTAGTGTGCACAAACTTATTCAAAAACTCAAAATTTTCCAAAAAAGGAAAGCCTCTGCTTGTTTCGATATGTGAATTCTTTTGCTATAGCCTCCACTGACAATTCATCAGTGCGTCTCTTATGAATTGAAAGTACTAACAAATTGTTCAATCTTTTCTCAGTCATGTTGCTTCGCAAGTTTGATTTTGTTCTTCTGAGAGAAGAAAATGTTCGTTCTGCACTGGCAGAACTCATTGGAGCCTCATTGCTTGTCTTTTATGATAACAATTGTTATAAGAATTTGAATGAAAAGCTTAAAATTATCGACTAAATTTTTTGCCCTCCCAAAATCTGGGGGGGGGGTCACGTGCCCCCGGTGCCCCCCCGGATCCGCCGCCCCTGGTTCAGACAGCGAAAGAGAGTTGTGTGCGTGTGAGGCAGTAGCGCACGCGCCCGCGACAATATTGGCTTTCCCTATAGACAATGCTTGCCTTTTGCAATGAAATTCTACGCAATTCTTGATCGAGGCGCGGTGCCTAAATATAGTAAGGGAAGCGCAATCCAATTGTTCGTGGATTCGCTTTATGTCGGAGAGGCCACTACATCAACAGTAGCAGATGGCTGACGTTGAGACAAGACTGCCATCAGATGATGAGCGTTCTCCAATGAATGCAGAGTAATGCATCGGACTCAAACACCCAGATTCGGTAGAATTCCATAATTTGTTTTTACGTGATTGATGTGACAATATGTTTAGTACTGCAGATGAGATCATAACCACGCCTTTCGTCCGAAGGGAATATACTGAAAAGATGACGGTCGTCAAGCAAGGTAGACCAATACCTGATATAAAAATTGAAAGTATTCACAGAGAAAGAAATAAGAAATTCACAAGACATTTTAATGCATCAAAATTTTAAACATGTGAGTGGCTGACCGGCCGTGAGAAACACAGGAAATTGTTGACCTTGCATCCTTCTTTCTCGAGAAAATGTGGTCTGGACAGAAAGGGGATATAGTAATCAGTTCCTTGAGTAAGGCCGTTAAGAGACATGAGCAATCACTTCTCATGTGCACATTCACTTGGCCTTAAAAAATGTTCGGGAAATTGTTATTAAAATTCAACTTTTATGAAAATTAATGATGTAACATAAAAAATAAAAAAAAACATAAAAAATGTCATAAAAAATATTCCAATGCCAAGTGAAGGCCTATGGTCTGGGCGCACGCGACGCCACTGGCAATAACATGTCATTTCTAGCGTGAAAGACAATGGAAAACTTGTCGCGAAGATATCTACGATCACAATCACCGATGCAGTCAATTATGTGAGAAGCTATGGCAGAGGAACTGCGGCGAGTGGTACCTTTGATGAGCCAATTAGGATGTGCTCTAAATTCCTCTGCTATTCTTCTCATGTAATTGATTGTAATTGTGATCGTAGATATCTTCGTGACAAATGTTCCATTCTGAAGCTTTGCATATTAGGTGCTTCAAGACAAATTTGTGCAAGCAATGTGAGCTGCCAATTGGTATTCATCTACCGTGGTGAAGCCATCTCCATCTTCACATGTAGTTGTACTTCTCATTTGTCATCACTCATTTGCATTTTTTCTACCATGTGTTCTGTTGAGAAGACCGGCGAAAGGCCTCTAGGCAATAAAGATTATGAATTCGGCTAGATACGCGCTTTCATTTATTTATATACTATCAAATAGACGTAGATGCTTCAATAAGCATAATCGACTGAAATCTGACATTTACCATAGACACATTTCTTATAATTACGAGACAGGAGAAAATAAAATTTGCATAGCATCTGTCGTGTGTCAACTTCGATGTCATTCTGGCAGCTAGGTTTTTCAAATTGTGGAGGTTAGTGTCAGGTAAACTGTGAAGTCAATTCTCAGTTCTGCTGAGAAAAGTGGAAATCGGTCTGCAACAGATGATTTTGAAGTAGAATTTCGTCAGATAAGAAATTTTCAGCACATGCGCATGACTTGTTTCTATGAAAGTGGCGGTTGTCTAATTTGTTCATGTCCAGCATGTGTCCAGCAAGGTAAACAACATGTGTTCACATCAACTCAATGTACTTACAAGTGCTAGGGCTATGTGCAGCCATACATGTTGTAAGTCAAGACAATGGGATCACTTAATCAAGACATGAAACCTTCACAACTTCAAGCACTAGACCCAACGTTAATGGCCAAAAATCAGAGCTTTTTAAAATAGGTTTTTCATGCACAATTATCTAGAATTGGCACTATTAATGAAATCGTGCTGATCTCCTCTTTCTTTTAATTGCGAAGCGTTGTCGTTCAGGGGTCGCTGACCCAAAACGTCGTGTCGCGCTGAAATGTTTGTCTAGGCGATGAATGTGTTTAAATGGGGAATAGTACTTTTAGATCACTTCAAGTATTTGCATGTTGGTCATAAAATTATTGTCAAGTTATGATAAGGATAAGAGAAGAATGGGAGATAGAGCGATCACAATTATCCTTTGAACAGTCTGTGCGTTCTAGCAACCGAGGAAATGTTTATATCTGAAAATGTCAACAATTGCCGCTTGATGCACCAGTGTAAATTGAATTAAGTGTTTGATCGATTTAACTTTGCTTAACTTCGAAATCTAAGATGAACCCAATATTTTATGACGTAAATTGATATCAAAAGTTAAACTTATTCATCAATTAAGAATCCGATTCTGAGAGTGATATTGAAGTGAACCAAAACACACAGAAAAAATATTCATAGAATTCAATGCATTCGAAATTCTTGATGAAACTTGTCAAATTACACCTTTGCGAAGGTATAATGCGAAGCTGCTAATAAGGTATAATGCAAAGTACCTTTGCGAAGCTGCTATGATCTGAGCATCAATCAATACAAATGAAGAGTTCATACCTAACGTTGTGACTGAATTCACATTGATATGATTTGTTTGAGCTTTAGTTCAACGAGTTTGACACTGCTAAAATTAAGTTCCTTGTTTGATGATGTTTCTTTGAAAATTTGAAAGATGCTTTGTCTTTGTGAAAATATGACATTTAAAATGGTTCAAACACTTGTATATCAATATCACAATGTTCATCAACTGAAATATTGTATCTATCATAGAATAAATGCTGTACCCAAGAATGAAATTCTCTTTGGCATTCAACTCTTCTTATTTGTGTGGTGGCCTCTCCTCATCGCATAGGCTACACTGTAGTTCTCTCCTTACTCTCTATTTTTGGCATTCTTTGGTCGTAAGACTTCCGATCCTTAATAGAATCCAGCATCCATTTTTTTGTTTTCCTCTGAACCTACTCCTTTCAATGGCTCATGCTATTATCACCTCTTTAAATAAACCATCATGTCGAAAGACCGGTCCAGGCCACTGAGACTGCATGACTTTAGGCTTCTGACGTCAGCCATTCTAAAAGTCTAGGGCCTATGTCTTCGATCCACACACATCACCCTACAAATTAAGGTCTTAGTCATCTGTTCTCGAACCATCTTATGCAGGGATCTGTTCAATAACTCTCGTCTCAAAAAACGCTGCTCTCTCCACAGTAGTTTATAAACAGGACTTGACTATGATGCATTGTAGCGATATTAGTGCTTGATTATGTTTTAATATCTCAAATTGAATACAAAATACTAAAATTTAATAGAGGAGGATGTTATCAAGGTAATATGATAATAATAATATCTCATATTAGAACAAGTTGTATGGCTTAGAGCAGACAATCAGCAATAATCAAATTTACTTTGTGAGTGCAAACTTTCATAGTCCTCCTCCCTGAAATTGTTTTTTTTCGGGATGTGCGCATGTCGCACCTGCTCGCAGCAGTGCACGGTGCACCGACAATATCAAGAAGCTGCACTGAAGCACCTGTCGAAGTATTAACGTTCTAGATTGTCGTGTGACTCAATTAAAACTTTCAAACTCTCGAAGGCAGGGTCTCTCTATCTTTCATAAAAAATGCTCAAAATTTCTAGAATTCAATGCAACTTTCACAGAATACTAGGAAAATCCTGAAAGTGCCAGAGAATTTGAAACAGACTTATATAAACCTCCTATGATTTTGCCTTGCTAAAAATTGCAAGTGACTCTCATAATGCTTAACCTGCACGTGTTTATCTGATGGAATTCTACAAAACTGGATGAGATCTAGATGGAAGCGGAAATTAAATTAGTATGCTAGATGTGAAGCAAAAACTGGCAAAAAATATCAATGACTAAATCACTAAGTCAGTGCGTACGAAGCGTAGGCTTTAATATCAGAAGAATATCAAATGTCAATGCGGTAAAAAGGAAAGGAAGCACGTGAGCACATCAGGAAATATATATAGAAATTAGATTCGAAGCAAATTACTGCACAAAGCTCAACATCTCGACATTACTCGGCTCAATGTTACCCGATGCCGAAAAATCTTTCTGGCAGATCGGTGGCAACTAGAAGGCTAAGATAGCATGCATTTCAGTAAGAGGAGCAACAGCAGGGTACGCAGTATTCACCATGAGATTCTGAAATACTGAGGTCACGGGAATTGAGATTTCGTGGCCTGTAATGATTCATTATGAACTTGAATTACTTCATTTTCGTCACCCTTCACATTCTTTCTTAACATCAGGAAATGTATCGGTTATTCTTTTATATAACCGTAAGTTTCAAAAGGTTTCATTTCCGTGATAGAGAAATTTATATAGTTTGAATTGAAATGATAAAAATAATTGAATAATATTCTTTTAGTTGGTATAATTGCACTGTATGCTTAAAATACTTTTCTCTCCAATTGCTATGACTGAGAAAGCAGATAAAATGAATGAATGTTTGAATGAATTGAGACTAGGCGGTAAAACATCAATTGAATCGGATCGAAATTCGCACATTTCGGTGCACCGACCCGATAACCGGTGCAAGCAGAAGAACCGGTGCACCGCGAACAGCCCTACTTTTCCTGTCAAGCAAAAGTTTCCAAATGTGGAATTCCTGCAGCCCATGTAAGTATAAACTTTTTTTTAGATATCTGATTTTGTTTTTGTAGTGGTTTGGAGTGGCAACGGGAATTTCGTTTTTTAACGAGCATTGACATGCAGACACGGTCAATTGATTGTTGAATCAATCCATTTTGCACTACACAACAATTGTGTAAGCTGTCTCTTCTAAGTAAGCGACTTATGATAGTGTTGTTTAATCCAAAATAGCTTTGTTGGTCTTTTCGACTTAATCACATAGTTGGCAAATTTCTGTAGCCGGAAGGCTAAGGGATATTCTTACACAGGAGGTTGATAGAGCATCATCCTAACTGTCATTTCTAGAATGATATGAATAAACGATTTTACTTTCAACAAGAATTTGAAAGATGAATGCAATATATAACATGCAAATTAGTATAGCAGGGCATCGGCATGTGTTCATCTTGATGAAATACTTTGTACTTCATAACAATAACTGAAATTATAAAGTATATATTCAAATTATAAATCGTGACTAAAATTATATATAACTGTAAATTGATATATACTGGACGCGGGTACCTATATCACATTACTTTGATTTTCACATTTATGTGCATTTTAGACTAAGATGGATGTTACAGAGTATTATTAGCTCATTAGTGAAGAAAAAAATACAAAATAGCATTCTCTCGCTTTTTTCTTTTATTTAAGACATGCATTTATCATATATAATCCCTATCTGAGACTGTAATAAAAAACTTTCAGTAAAATATAATTACAATGATCGGGTTTTCCATATTAACATGAAATTAGCACAATGACAAATTAAGTAAAGTAAGTAAAGTTAATCGTATCGCAAACTTATCATATTAATTTGCAAGGAATCAATAATCAGGCCTATTCACTGTATTCCTATTAATGAAACGCATTCTTACAAAGAGTCCATCGTATGCATCATTACTTCCTTCTCATCTGAGTATCGCGCTTGGTATGTTATTAAACCTATAAGTGAGGATGTTATTCCATCCGGAAGATTTGTCTGCAGGCCTGTGCTAGCAATGCCTAAATAATTTTGATTGGATCTTGTAGGCCTATCTTGAATAACAATTTTAAAAGGTTAGATAATAGCCTCATCTGCATTTTTAGTGACGCCACTGATGTGAAACCGGTCTGCTTCCGGCGTTCTGACTGAAGGCCGCTGGACCTGACCGGCTCGAAAATCTCGGCCAGTTTCCTTCTCTGCAATGCGAGGAAAATGAATATCAGCTTAATTGTTTCGCAAATTGCGGATAATTCTGTCAATGACTCCTTTCCTGCAGTTGCAACGATAATTACTTAAAGTCTAACAACAACATGTCTTGCAGATAACCCTGAAGGAACGTGATTTGATGTTTTCAGAACAAAATTTCCATTTAATTTACTGATTTTATCTGTTGCAACAAAAATGTAATTTCCTGCTATGAAGTAGTTTTCCTTAACAAGCAATTGATTGTCAGGCATCGCCTTAAGATGATTGACTTAGAACAATAGACTAAATTTGGTGAACAAACTGTGGATAATGAATAGCAATTATGCACGCGATTATTGATGGAATTGCTCCTTACCAAATCAGTGTCTCAAAGACGCATAGTTAGAACTACAAACATCATCACTGTATGGAAGTACTTCACGCCCATATCTCACAACTTAGATTCAGGGACTATCATGCTTTAGATGGCTGTACTGGTTCGGATGTTTCGTTTTCCATATGACATGAATTAGCAATCCACAGCAAGAGGTTCAAATAAAAACGCAAATCTCTAAAATCTATCTTGAAAACATCGCAGCTCCAAGTAAATAGGCAGTCTCATGCTCTGTGCAGGGTGCTTCCCTCATATTAGGCAAAAAGGAAGCTTTAAACATGCGCTAAGTTAGCCCGATGATTTTTTGAAATGGTGCAGGCATGCTACTTCTAAAAACGCCGACTCCAACTACAACCTATAACAAAAGCTCGCCTCCGTTTTCCGAGCAAAATGACCACTCCATAGCCCTGCTAAAAGTTGGTTTATCATGGATTTTGGCGGGCCAGCATGTGCCACAACTAAGTTTTGAAAAGTTGAACTTCTTCCATAAGAATTTGATCTGAAAAGTTCAAATGACTGGGCTGATAAGTTAGTCTAACAAATTAAATATTTATGCCAGTCCAACCAACCCCGCCATGAAATCTCCGTTAGTCAGTGACCGATAATTGAATCTGATGGGCCAGACAATGGACTTTTAAGGGTGGCCAGCTCAACGGTTTCTTTATTACGTGTATCACTCCTGAAATCTCTGCACTACACATTTTTGAGGTGTGCTGACACGTGCCACAACTTATATATGAGAACTCTGTTAAAAGGGTTCTGAACGGTGTTCTACAAGAACTCTTAAAGAACCTTTTATTATGAAACCCTACAGCTAAATTAAGGGGTCCTTTTTGGTTATCTTAAACCTTTTTTACAGTACATAAAAAAACCCTGCAATCGTTTACAACCCGTTCTAAACTTCTAAATCCTTGTTTTGTTGTCTATCATAATATCCTCATAGTTTGTTGAGTTTGTCGTTTAATTTATAAGTAAGTAATTTAACCCTCCCCCATCAGTCACTTCGGTGCGCATATCTCTTAAATACAGCGATTCTTATCAACCTTGACGAGGCAATGTTTGTGAATAATTTTCGACAATTGGTGATTAGAATCTAATACATATAACCAAAATATTGTATTATCTGACTTTATGAAATTAGTCTATGTTACACTTTCGGTAATTTTACAAAGTTAATTTCAAAATTAACTAAAAAAACATTGCTTGACTCCATGCATATTGAAAAATCTTAGAATTGGATTAAAGAGAATGCATTTCAATAATCATAGCTTGATCTATTTAGTGTTTGGGCCTATATCTTTCTAGTTGTCAACGCAGTAAGAAATATAAGAAGGCCCGAGTCCTCCACATAACCGTTTGATTCTGCAAAGAACGAGGAAAAAGTCCGGATACTATACGTGTACATGCATTGTGTTAGTTCTATTTTCTTCATCAAGTAAGCCTGTTTTGTGCTACTACACAATATTTCTTGCCACATTTTCCATGATTAAGCTCTGCAAGCGAAACGTTGTACAATAGACATATAGTATGTTAAACGAGGCCTTTTCTCGCCCTTTGCATCATTATTTCAATTTAATGATAGTAAGTATTGCAACAATGGTAGATGATTAGGGCCTTGACAAAATATGCTTGAAGGCCTACTATGTGCTCTGAAGCAAAAATAGCTTTTAATGTTGTGCCTTTGCCTTATAGCGTTTTGAAATCACATTTCGCGTGTAAGAGACCTTGCAAACTGCTACAATGTGACCAAAACCTTCCAAGAATTCAAGAACCCTCTAATGCATAATCAAGGGCCCATACTGATGTGATGATAAACCTTTTCAAGAGCCGCCATTTTTAACAGAGAGCAATGGGTGTTTACAGAGCTATAGTATTGTACAGTTGGGCAAATTTCACAGGCCAACCATTTGAACTTTTCAATCAATGTTTTCCTCATGGACAGTGTCTGTCTCAAACAAATGATGACACACTGGAGAATGCAGATTAGGTTGGTTTTTAGGAGTAACACACGCAATTTAAATGATGATAGGACAGGATGGTCGAACTAACTTTTCACTCTTTGCTTATAATTGTTTTTGCTTGATTTTTCTAACGAACAAAGTTTCCATAAACATTGCAATTTACGAGGAGAATCAATATAACACGGTACATGATCAAGGACATAAGCAGGATTTTTCAAGAAGAGACAGGTGGACTTTGTTTAAGATAGGCTTAGGTGTCGATGCCAGGCGGTAAGGGATTACCCTCGAATTGTGGAATGTTCAAGAGGAAACCTTTCTTCTCTCCAGAAATTTCATTCTATGCGCATTTATTCAATCAAATTATAGGAGACAGGCGCTTGCATCGCATAGCAAATGATAAAAGGAGATGGTCCTTTAAAATCTTTCAATTGAGATCGCTTGAAATTAAGAAAGTTAGACAGCAAAGTTCACTTGCTTCGAAGCCCTTTGGATTTAGCTGTCTAATATGACTGTGAATATATTCATGTAGGTCTATGTGCAAACTGTGAATCGGCAGTAGTTATAGATATAGATTCAGTAGTTGCAGCTTAGAGTATTGAGCCATTGGACTGTAAGTTACGGAAGAGCTGACGAGTTAATCGACGAGTGCAACGGATTAATGAGATTCCAGAGTGGCTACAGTAGACAAAAAGAGGAGGGTCAAAGGAAAAGTTGTTACTCAGATTGTTGAAAGGAAAACCGAATGAGAAATGCTTTTCAACCAAGGAGTTACAGCAATACCTTACCCCATGCCCATGGAATAACATTTAAATTTGACTAAACTAGCCATTAAATTTCTCATTTATCCTTTTCAACAACTTCATTTCACTCGGGATCAATTAAATGCGTCACGTCTGACATCACTCATTATTTTGACAAGCTGTACAAGTTGTGCTTGGATGATT
The DNA here is from genome assembly GCA_907163375.1 of Prostheceraeus crozeri. Taxonomy (NCBI): domain Eukaryota; kingdom Metazoa; phylum Platyhelminthes; order Polycladida; family Euryleptidae; genus Prostheceraeus; species Prostheceraeus crozeri. The sequence goes on along the minus strand of CAJQUW010002018.1, from coordinate 89,869 downwards.
TTCATCATCGTATGAGAATTAGAGTATATACTTCATATAGAGGAAAATCTTCTTAACTTAATGTGCAGGTATTTTGACCTATTGGTTAGCGCATAACTTTTTAATTTAATGGAAATTGTGATAGTACCATACTGTCTACACACTGTTCCTCTTTGTGAAAGGCTGATTGAATTTCTGAACTATTTTCATTTGAATTGATAAGGAGCTTTTTTATCGAAGTATTCCACACATCCGAGGAGCATCATTGAATACTGAAATTGCCTTGACTTAATTAATATCTGCACGTTGATACGATAGTGTGTGAAGATTTATCAAAGCGACCCTCCTCATTTAGTAAGACAGATTTCATTTAAATTGGCATATGAAAGAGCAGATTCCCATGAAATTTATGTGTGCTGTTTTTCGATTGGTTAGTCATGAAAAAATATAATATTTCATCGGCTTCTTTGTTCTACGAATTAAAAGGTATCACTTACTTCCGTGATAGCTGCTCTTTCCCCAAGCAAGGCATGTCTCCCACGCAAACTGCTCTAGATCAGAAATTTACCAACACCGACAATAATTGGATTTGAATGATGTAAACTTTCGAAGCGGAAGCAACTAAAGAAGGCTTAAGCTAAGAAGTGGCGGATCTTCCGAAGAAACTTTTTACTCATCGCTCTTTCAATGAACTACAGGCCTTTACGGGAGTTGTGATTATAAAACAAAGTTCTCTCGTTTCGCTTTGAGTTTAATGTTGAAAAGGTTTACGCATGGGAGCTATGCACTTGCAGACTTTATCCAAGTGCACGAGACACGGATGTATATTTTGTACCGAGAGATTTTCATCAATCAATGTTGCGGCTGTCAATATTGAAATAATAATCCATATTTTAAGGATGTGATACTTACATTCCTACTGAAGTTGTATATGTACATGCAGGATGAACGATAAGATGGTTAATGACTATATACTTCATATCTTTAATTTTTGTTGATACGTTGTATTTATTCTCATATTCAATGTCGCCCAGTCTATTTGTGATACTCTATCACGGTCTTCCGATTGATTAGTGTACTTAGTGATCCAGAGAAATTGTTGCTGAAATTTGCTTACAATCTGCAGTACTGCTCCAGGTACAACAGGTTACTAATTTTTCCGTGTTTTTAAATTGTCAATCATTGAAATGAGAAATTGATGATATTTCTTCGCTCCCTTCTACATCCGCATGCAGCTATTCAAATCAAAGATGAAATTAGCGGTGTCAGAATTGGAACCAAGGAAATGGATTTGCAGAATACCAAGATGAAACCGGCCGCCGGCCGATCGGCTACTCATTCTGCCGGACGGCCAGTTGTTTTGATTTTAAAGTTATGTCGACCGTTGACGGCGTTCATTCTAGAATAAACTGTTTAGTCAATAGAATAGAATAGAAATCCATATATTTCAAAATACTGAAAATCACAAACAGCAGAAAGTCACAGGACATACATGTAATCATAAGAAGTCAAAGTAAAATCATCTTTGGATAGATACATGTATATACATCAAAGCTAACACTATACAACTGTAAAATTGTCTCAATCTTCCATATGACATGAAACATATGCGAGCTATGAATCAAAAGAAGGAAAATTTCTTAGCTGCACTGCTGACATATACACAAAAAAAGAGTTCAAACGGCGTGTTGTTGCACAAATGGTAATATGGCACGACCAGTGCGCATACCGACAGGTGGAAGATGCTGATGTAGCGGATGAGAATGCAATAGACAGTTTTCAAATAGTTTTCCCGCAGATTCTGAGAATGAGCTCAGAATTTTCACGCAATGAGAATTGCAACATTGCGTGAGCATGATATGTGACATGAATGTTGCGAGCCGTTTCTTAACCCTTGCCCATTTGAGTTCAGAGATGCAATGATAACATGCAAGATGAGAATGAGCCTATGTAATAGACTATGCGAGAAGGTTTTCTATCATCATAATTTTTGTTTTCCTCCTTCTATATTCCTGACTGTCTGTCATTTAAAGAAGCAATATAACTTTCCGATCCAGGAAGCGCTATAGCGAAACACAATTGCGCAAATCTCGTTCGTTTTGAACAGTTTATCGATCTTTTTCAGGCATTGACGTAAAATATTTCTTAAATAAAATGCCAGGTGTTAAATATCATAACATGAGAATATGAAAAAAGTCCTATTTAGAATTTTCTCTTCCCTTAATTGTCGCCTGCTTATCTCGTCGCTATATTGCAATGTCAAGATACTCGAAGGAATAGGAGTATGTTTTGCTTTTGTGATAATCCAAAACACTATTTGGTAGTTATTGATTGGTATCTTGATTTTCTCAACAAGTTTGTTAGCGAGATGGAAAACTGAACGTCTTTGCAAAGTCTAAACACGGGATGGATTGTTCCGTCTGTTTCTATAAGAAAACGACAATATAGCTTTGAGGCTGATGTAGCCTATACTGTAAAACTTAGACTGTACTGTATACTGTAGCTTTAATACTGGTGTAGCCTCCCAACCTTTTAAAGTTTCAGTGCCACTTGAGATCTTACACCTTCGCCGGGTACCATTTAGTTTCAAAGAAAATGTTTTTATGCTCGGAAAGATTTCATTCCTTTTTATTTCTAAGAAATTTATTTGTGTGAACAAAACAAACATGAAACAAAGAGCAGTCATTCTATAAGTTGAGGATGCTTCTTCCGAACAAATGAAGATGATTCATTTTATACCGATAACTTAGTCTAATTAGGGTTACATCACATTTTTAAAGAAACATAGCCTGTATTATTTGTGAATACTTTTGGCTTGGCAAAGTTGAATGTAAATTTCCATGTCACAAGGATTTTCAAAATACGTGATTTTGACTTGCTGAGCTTCATGCATAATCTAAAACGTATGGCTCTGTTCTAACGATTTCGATCTGTCGGTTGCTCAATAGATATCATTTGCATTGCCAGTCACATTGATATCTAAACAACCTAATACAAAGTTTGATGTGACAAGATCATATCTATGCACAAACAGACAAATCTTCGTCTTTTTAGACTATGAAAAGTGATAAATTGCATCGAATTTTGTCGTCGATCTAATTTTCTCAAGATGACCAACACTTTTCCTGATAGATTTGGCATGTGACATGAATAGATTAAATTATCATCATGATACATACAGCCTACTTTGGACAGGCACTCGCGTACCACAGGTTGGGAACCTTTGCTGTAAACTAATTACTCAGAAACACAAGCACCACTAACTCGGTGACAGTTTTCGAAACTTCGCTTATAAGCCAAAATAAATGATACAAGCTTCACTTTTACTTTCCTCTGTTATATCGATTCTTACAACACCCTCCTATAAAGATTAAAAAGTGCTCAGAACTCCGTACATTTCTCTTCATTTAGACAAAAATACCATCCAATTTTCTCTGAAATAATGTAATGACTTCATTGAATGAGTCTCAGATTTCACATAAAGATACAAAATTTGAATAATTTGAATTTTTTCAGTAAGCAACACCTACATGCTTTAATGTCTATAGAATTTCAATTCCATTTCAGCTTAAGGTACTAAACGAAAGCTTCAAATTCTATAAGGTCACATAGTGATATGTGAAACAGAAGCATTCTATATTCGGCAAAGATTAGCCTAGTGTTCAATTGTGCCTTTTTTAAAAAAACTTTACTTTTGATTTAATTAAATTATAAGTATCTTGCGTGGTCGAAAGATCTTGTAATAAAAAATCAAAAATGTTTTTTTCAGTTGGGACACCTCCATGGAAAAACAGGTGATCAAATCGGTTATTTGAAAAAAATGTTTGTAAAAATGATACTTTTGAATGTTTGGACCATAAATAGGTTTCTCAGTGCACACAGATGTCCAAATGCGTCACACGATATATACTGCAAGTTGAAATTTAGAGAAATTGAGAATTCGACAACAGAAGAAGCAGACATGCACCGCAACAGACTAATAGAGTTTTAAATCAGATTTAAAGATATGATATAAAATAAAATTTAAATTAAGAGTAATGACAACAAGATCAATAAATTAGCGTGATCTCTCGAATGTAGGTTACTTAGTGGTAATGGGAGTGTGCAATTTAATCACATAAATTGCAAAACAATCCATAAATTTGTATGTAATCTTCTATTGGGTGCAGTCGAATTAATAAGTGTTGCAACCGAACAGAGGTAGATACTGCACTAAGCACTGTCTTTATTCTGTCAATTATGATCAACTGTTTTGGATTAATCAGTAAAGAAATAATTAGTTTTTAAAATAATTTTCAATATAGTAATACAATACGTTAGTTATAGCAGTATGCGTTAGTAATGCAATATAAAAGTCATTAATGAAGCGTACATGTTTGTGTTTGGCACATAGCTAGGGCGCTCGGTTTTTGACTTTGAAGCTACTTCATTCTTTATTGGGATTGCGCGTATCATATTGATGAAATACTTAACTTTCAAGCAGAGATATGTCCTTAAAATGCACTACAAAGATATAACGAGCATGTTGCATCTAGTTTACTATTTAAGGTCGTATTCATAGAGTATGGACAAAGTTAGGTAGGGCGTCAATTCAAAAAATGTTAGTTACAGTGAAATTTTTATGCTAAAGATTTAGCTTTATAGACATTATGTTTCTGAGATCTAAAAAATAGACTTTGTGATCAACTTTTGTAAGCCAGCACCTCCTAAATTACATACTAAAGCAATACACTATTCGTAACTAATGAAAAAATCCTAGAGAAAAGCGTTTTAGGAGGCTAGCGCACTAGGGTTATTGTTCTCTCTAGTATGTCAACGTTCTTTTTCACGCAACGTCCTAAAATTCTACGAGGGTCGTTCCGAAAGTAATGCCTCCTAATTTTTATCAAAAAAAGTAGAAGAGATACAGGTATGACACTTATACCATCAAAACAAGCTTGGTTTTGTGTACCAGAATCATTATTTTCATAGACATAACATCAATGAACGCCATTATAGAGATAAATGAAAACAATCAATATAAAATGAGACGACGAAAATTTTCACACAAGATATCTATTTTTCGACATATTCACCACAAAGTTGAACACACTTTTGCCAACGATGAACATGGGCCGTTATCCCTTGCTCGTAAAAGGCAGCTCCAACTGAGGCAGTCCACTGCTTTACAGCTCTGATGACGGCGTCCTTGTCTTCAAAGTGCTGACCTCGCAAACCGTCCTTCAGTGGCCCGAACAAATGAAAGTCCGATGGAGCCAAATCGGGGCTATACGGTGGATGCGGCACCACAGTCCAGACAAACTTCTCGATGCAGTCTCGTGTTCTTATGCTTGTGTGGGGTCTGGCGTTGTCGTGCTGTAAACAGAATGTCTTCTTCTTCTCTGGCCGCTTTCGAGAGATGCGGTCCTTAAGCTTTGTCAACGTCTCGATGTAGCGGTCTGAGTTGACAGTTGTCCCAGGCTCCAAGAAGTCCAGTAAGATGATGCCCTTGTTGTCCCAGAAGACAGTACACATCACTTTTCCGGCAGATGGCTGCGTCTTAAACTTAACCTTTGATGGTGAGCCGGTATGATGCAATTCCATAGACTGCCGTTTCGACTCAGGCTCGTAGTGGTGACACCACGTTTCGTCACCAGTGACGATTTGGTCCAAGAAACACTCGCCTTCTGTCTGGTATCGACTCAAGAGCTCTCGACTGACAGTCACACGTTGATCCTTGTTTTCTTGCGTGAGCATGCGTGGAACCCACCTGGTACACACTTTGCTGTACCCCAAAGTCGACAGCATCATCTCTATTGCTCCGACACCAACATCCAAAACCGCTCGCATTTCTGTGATCGTCATCCTTCGATTCTCGCGAATCAGCTGGTCGAGGCGCTCTGTGTTTTCATCATTGTTGGCAGTGGAAGGTCGTCCTGAACGAGGTTTATCACACACATCTGTGTCGCCGCATCGAAATCGGCGAACCCATCTCCTTACTGAGCTCACGTCAACCGCTTCGGTTCCATAAACATTGACGAAGCGCCGATGAATGTCAATTGGCGAAACGTTTTCAGCGGTTAGGAATTCAATGACACATCTCTGCCTTTGACGGACGTCCATGATTAATTTGATAATTTGATTCCAACTACTGCTTAAGAGATATCTTGTCAACAGATTTTCTCTTTATCGTGACGCAATTCGAATAAGCAATGCAATACTGCTTCAATCAAACAATTTGATTTCACCAACCTCATCGGGACGCGCGGCATCCGTGATTTCATCAGCTTTTTGGACGCGCGCGCCTTAAAGTGTGACGGTTACACGACTTCAGTTCCTCGCTTATGGCGTCGATACGTGAAACATAGACATCAACAATGTCTGGTTATGACAAATGGTTTCAATCTGATCATAAAGGACAGAAGCCATGGGTTCGCCGGAGTCCGATGAAAGGTTAAAACAAAGGTGAAAATTTTCGTCGTCTCATTTTATGTTGACTGTTTTCATTAATCTCTGTAATGGCGTATATTGATGCTAAGTCTATGAAAATGATGATTCTGGTACACAAAACCAAGCTTGTTTTGATGGCATAAGTGTCTTTTCCGTATCTCTTTTACTTTTTTTGATAAAAATTAGGAGGCATTACTTTCGGAATTACTCGTAGTATGTGGCGCTTTAGGATGCAGGTTTCTTCGATTTTAGGAGGTGCTGGTTTACAGTGAGTGTGAAGCTTGAATGAAACTTTTCTGATAAGAATATTAAAACTTTCAACGTAAAGGGAGCTTTAGTAGCATTATAGAATTGTGATTCATATGAAAAATTGAGAACTTTTTTAATTTCATTTTTTTGAGATTTTTTCGGCTTAATTTTCAAGTTTTTTGACAGCAGATATAGCTAATGGCTAAATGTTACATGCATCTGTTGAGCTTACACCTGTCCAAATTGTTCACTGACAAAAATGCATTGCGGGGTCAATAAAAATCATGGTGTATAGTTGAGTTAAAAAGGGCTGGAATTATAACTGACTCAATGGGTAGAATTCAGCCTATTGATACATGTTGATTAAATTTTTTAGGTGTAATCTCATGATAAAGCCTTCAAAATTAAAAATCAATCTTTGTGTTTTATCTGAATTGTGGGCCCATGGTTATATCTATTTATGACAATTCCCTTTGATAATGTAACTCTTTGTGTATCAGTCAATCTGTGTGTGACATGAGAAGCGCGAAAAGTGTAAAATACTCTTATTGACAAAGTTGAGCCTTCCATCAAAGTTAATTAAAAAACCACTACCTCTCAGGTAACCAGTCACGTTATCAACACTTTCTAGAAGAATTTACAAAATGCTTGTACCTTCCTTTGTTTTGCTAACATTGCACTAAAAAATGGCATCTCTTATGTGATCTGTGTATCAAAAAGAGAGTCTTTGAATGAAACCAAAGCTGTTGTCACATTGAATGTGTAATTCTCGTACGATGATGAAAATCATCCCAGCAGCCATTTATAATAGAATATAATGCTTAATAATTCAAATTATTAATTGAAGTAAAAATGGAGATCTTAAGACTTGTAACACTACTCATTCTTACTGTTAATATACTAATACCATAGATTCCAAGCACTGCCGCATACATGTTCAAAACAGACGTCTAATATACTATACCTACTACAGATGCTGGTAGTAGAAATAGAATAGGACAATGGTCATCATAGGTTAAGGAAACTAAAAATGGACATTATGAAACAACAGGAGACCGATGGATAAAAATTGGAAAAGTGGAGGTAAAACATGGAAATACAATGATGGTGTTACACCGATTACAAGTGAACTAATGCTACACTATATCTGACAGTACACATGGTGGATAATGGTAATAGTGGATAAGTGGAAAGTGGATAATGGAGGCAAGCAATAGAACTATATACAATGACACTCTACTACACCGAAAGCAATGAAACTATACACATTATACCTAAGACTACACATGGAAAATATTATTTCTTCACTTGAATTTGTTATTGCCAGTTTCTTAATCCGTCTATAATACTTCATATAATCCCACATTTCTTCATTTGTTCTTCATTTGAAATACAATACATCGACCACTACTTCAGCTACCGATTAAGAGATATAAAACATAATACTGCAGTCCGTCAGTCATCAGCAGGTACTCGTCTAGTTGTGTTTCGACCCCTAACCTGAACACTCAAACCCAGACGAGCGGAGTCCCACACATGGTGGCTGACAAAATACTGAATAGGTAATGATATGTCTTGAAAGATATGTCACAAAGATAAGTCAGACATCATTCAAATGTTACGCTTCTCAGATGTAAACTCATCCTGTCATTAAATTCATCCCATCAATAAATACAGTATGCATTTTGCGATCCGCACATGTAAACAAATCCTGTACATCAATCTTTGCCTTTTCGATTCCCACAAGTAAACAGATCCTGTTCATCCTCGAATCCCATAAAGATGTAATCGCTGTGTGATAAATATGTAATCCGCCTTTACACAAACTTCGCCTAATACATCGAGACTTAACAATGGGAGTTCTCTCATCTCCCGTAAGCCACGCTAAGCTCTCTACATTCACTCTTCACCGCCCCCAAAACTTATTCAATATTAAGTTTTACTTATTGGTGCATTATCTCGAGATGTGAATATTTATTTCCATTGTTCTGAATTGCTAATTTTGGAATTAATTAATCTTTTGTCATCGTTGAAATACTTGTTGAAATCATTGCACAGCACAAGGCAATCAAATTTATATCAAAATTTGGGCATTTATAGGACGAATTTTGGAGGATTTTTAAAAGGATCATAATCATGTATGTGAAACAAGAAGAGTTATGCTATCTTCACACACTACACAAGAGCTGCTTATCGACTCTGTGTTCCACTCAGCGTTACTTTTTATGCCTTTCTCATTTACAAAATTGACATCATTGTTTTAATTAAGCAATTATAAATTTCTTGCATATGCGAGTGACATGTTTAAAAACCATTCTAACAGAAAGTCCTGAAAGTCGCCAACCACAATGTCATTCAATTACTTAGAAATTATGAAAGTCGTGAAGCGAAGGCAGATTATGAGAATATAATGGATATCTCACGAGTTGAACTGATGCTTGCATTTCTTATAAATTATGTTCGTTAACAATAAGTAAAGCAAAGTATGATAATTATCGTCAACTAAATGATAGGATTTGCATTTTTACAGCAAGAAAGCGAGCGGTGTCGTTGTTCTAATTATCGGAAAGCAAGAAGGAAAGGAGCTGTTGTTATTTCCAAGCCTGATGTCAATTCAAAATTGGATCAGTCGCACTCCAGGGAGAAATATTCCCTTATCAGAACCATCTCCATCTTATATTGCCTTCACAGTTTGTTCAAGTCAACGTGTGAAAGTAATTAGTATCAATGTAATGATAAAAGATCAGTGGTACGAACAGAAAGAAGATGCTGGTTGATCTAGCGCCTTGGAAAAGCAAAAAGTCAACACACTGCTGTTGTGTACAATAAAATTGCATTATGGAACTCTGCCACAATTCTAGGCCATTGGCGGTGACCTAAAATTTATTTGAAATTTGCTTGGTGTGTCTTCTATGCTTTGTATTTTCCTTGCATTTCCGCGGTGACAGTGCACTTTCTGTGATGCCCAATGATATTCTATCAAGCAATTTTGTGTCATGTAATGTTCAATGAAATTTGGGCGATGTAATCCAGATATTATGCGAATAATGCGTCAGTTGTTGCAGTGCTATACTGCATATTCTTTCCATCTGACCAGTGATGAAATCTCTTGCAGATTCATGCGAGACTGTGCGATTGTGTTTTTAAAAGAGACACAGTAGCGATAACAGACTATTTTTCCAGTTCATGCAATGTCTTGAAATACTTTTTCCGCATTCTAGGTTTTTGATTTAGGCAAGAATGATATGACTTGAGGTAGCTCGATAAATCTCGGATGCTACCTGAATTCTGTATGTATATCCAGGGACAATATATCGATGATTGCATCAATGATTGCAGAAACAATTCCATGCAAAAATACACGCTATCGCATGTAACATGTGAAGAAATTTGAAAGGACTCATATATGAAGAAAATTAATAAAGCCTTGATATAATGTGGATGTTTCTCAATAAATTATAATGAATTGAAGAATGTGAAAAATTTCTAGATGAAAAAGGAAATCATGACTTGGATTAGAAGGATTCTGGAATTTTGATGTTCCCTGTGATGCTATTTTGTGCTTGCATTGCATCAAATACTCTTATGGGCTGATGAATGATTATGTCATCTCATCGTCAACTTTAGCTTTATGCTAGAATGCATTAATCGAATGTTCCTAAGACTGCATGATTGTTTAGGAATTCTTTTCGGATAACTTTGCAATAAACATCCGTGATTGACATATTTCTATCACGATTAGCTACACTTTTGCATCTATCAATCTGTGACCATCTATCATCCATGCCTCAATGATTTCAAAATGTTAATTATCAGAGAAAATTTATTTCATAAGCAATGAAACTTCTAAGTGTCTTTCGGGCTTTCTTCTTGCATAAAAGTTGTCATTCGAACTTCCGCAGGAAATCTTAAATGAGCGGTAGCTTCTAATCTATTCAATGCTATATTTTATCATCCCGACCTGTTCCAGAATGGTTTTCATTGAGATAAAAGAATATCCTGTTCTATTGTGAAATATTTTCCGCGTCTTTATTTCTGGAGTTGGCAGGTTCACCGGAATGGAGTGCTCGAAATAAGTGTTTGTATTTTTACATCTTTCCAAAACAAAAATATACGGATGAAATACTTCTTGAATAATTCAGCTGCTTTTACATGCACTCAGGAATTCTTGTAAAAACGTTGAAAGCTACATAAAACATGCAAATCCCTTGAAATTCCACATTAATTTATTTAAAAGTAGCCAACTCTTCCTTCAGCCGTGTTAGTAGTCCTGATTTTTCACAGAAGTCAATTTCATGAATAGCTAGTGAGGAATTTATTTAAAAACGGTGTGATAAATTTGCCACTCAGTTAAATCGTGATTTGATCGCATGGATAGTTACAGAATTTGAATGAACTCTTCTGACCTTTCTTGTTTCGAATTGTGGAAATTACTACAAAACTATTCTTAGGTACTATCTTCATCAGATGGTATGCATCGTTCCAAGTCAATTGTATGATTGGAACCGATGGATGAACTGGAACCATGGATTGGAACTATTTTATGGTTGCAGCAACCGGAATTTCGAAACAGAATCCCGTAATCGCGTGATTAGCCTGAAAACAATTAATCCAAATTGGCTCAAGCCATTTCTGGTCGGTAAAGTGTTTAATCCAGTAGCCAGAAAGAGCGAGGCCGAAAGTGAGACCCTCACATGATGATGTGCACCACATGGCTACGGCGAGTCTTCCGGTCTCGAGTTTTACATTGTTTCTTTTCTTGTCAGATAGAATTAAAGACAGACACGTTCAAATCCAATGGGAAACAGATAGAAGCCTTCGATAAAATGAGATTTTCTGTGTTTTCTCTGATTAAGGGGAAGCACTAAGCCTAGAGTCACAACTGTTGAGTGAAATGTCTTCAGTCGTCATTTCCCATCATGTCCATGTACGGTTGTCTGTCAAACCAAACACATTCAAATTTAGTTAGCATCCTTATTGTGGCAACCAGGGATGCGGAGTCCTATCATTTTGATAGGACTCCGACTCCGGGTGTCAAGTATATATAAAGCCCAGTTTTTTGAAAAAACTGGTAACCCGCATCCTATAACATTATAAGCTTATCTTTAGTGATCATTTCTGTATCAATTATCAATCATTTTCCATGAAAGTTTATCAAATGTCGCTTTAAGTTGGATGCATGAGACTCGTCCCATCTTGTTGATGTGTGCTTCATACGGTTTTTCTTCTGTCTCTAACAGGCTGGAAAATCCCTCCCTTCTTCAAAAAATATGAGTACACTTTCGATTTTAATATGCGCTTTGATGCGCTTTGCATCACACACTATTAACGTGAGGGTGAGAGGTAATGTTCTCAAACAAACTAATATTTCATTTTTGTCTCTGATGTGACCTTTGGTGCGTAGGTGTGATCGAAGCTAAAGAGGCTTGTCTTCTCTACTAAATATCCGAGTGAAAAGATAATCATTTTCTCACTATCACGGTTCATTCCTTCAACTATTGCAAGCTTATTGTGTCTCTGTACTTTTGTTTGACGGAGAAAGTTAACATCAAGACAGTGACAGCTATGCACGAAGATAAATAATTTGTTTGTATTATATTCCGGGTCTAGTCATTGGCCGGAGTCCGGAGTCCAATCATCTGATAGGACTCCGACTCCAGCAAAAATGATAGGACTCCGGGACTCCGACTCCGCATCCCTGGTGGCAACCACAACATTAATGATGATGTTCTTGACCAAGTGGCGCTTTATTTATATCTCTTCCTTAAACAAGTCTCCCACTTAAGATATTGAGTAATAGTTTTACGGATTAACACCGTTTAAACAGAAATTATTGATATGAAAATGTGGTAAAATTGATCATAGCGCTATCTTCTTTCTGATGTGATGAAATTGAAAAATGGCAGCACTCAAAAAACGTACAAAATTTCGAACAGTCATGATTACTTTGAATGTCATTTTCTACGTAAGAAAAGCATCAAATTTCAAAATCATTTGAAATTATATTGAAGAACACTAGAGAGCTCGATGTGTTTATGTGTTATCTACCTTATTACTTACCTGTCATTCTTGCAAATGATGACGTATAGCAAGAATGCTGATTGTGAAGTAAGTTCTGCATAGAATAGTGATTCTAGATGACAGTCTAGGTATGACTGAGGTGGAATTTTTATTGCTAGACCATAAAGGATTGAATAGACAATCTGTAGCAATCATTAGTTTATTCCAGAAAAGACTTTGGATCTCTGTGGAATTCCGAGAAAGAATATATCAAAAATGTCTGCATATAGACATTTTCTCTGACATTCCTTGATTAAGAAGAATAATCAGGGCACAGCATAGTAAAAGATATTCATGCATGCAAATACGCAGTCATATAGTTACCTGGTATCAACAATTGATAAACCAAGATGTAAGGTACATGTAGACATTTTTCTTTAATTATGGTATTAGCTCTATAACTTTTCATCAATCTTGCTATCTTAGACTGGCTTATTCCTATACTCATTGTATACAAGGCTTTTCTTAAGTGTGTGTCGATGTGTGTTATATGTATCATGATCTTGTCGTGTTTTTCTGTTTTTCATCAACCGTCCGAAATCAAAGAACAAATGACCTACCGGTATTTCAACCCTCTTACTTTCAATTAACTTTACTGTTCAAAGAGTGGACTTTCGACCACTGCCTTGACTTGGATGTAAAGCCTGCTTATCAATAGATCGATAGCTGCATGACAGAGAAACGAGCCAGATTCTCACCAATCCCAGGATGAACCTGATTATGGAGACTACAGCTCGTGCACAGGATGCAAGTTGATGAAAACTTTATTATTTTCTTTTGTTATGCTATTTTGCCAAATAGGTAGGCCTACCCTACGCGCAGCTTTTGGATCCATCACACGTACATGCAAGTGCGCTGTTCCAATACCAATTCATTTACTTCTGATGACCTTCATCTTGACTTTATAAGTGAAGTACTCAATTTTCACCGTATCTTTCATTGCTGCACATGTACATTGGTACAAGTATATTGTCCATGAAGTACGCTCTGAGTTTCTTCCTTCATGGGATGCATCTTCACTGAGTAGAGAAGACAGAAGAAAGTATCAAGCATTGAAAAAGTTAAACCACGTTGCATGCAATTACCATCAATATACCGCGCAATGGAAATTCAGATCATGCTGTACATAGTCCGGCAGCCAGAGCGAGTTTCTGCAGGGAACGAGGCCGAAAATGAGACTTTCACAGAATGTTGTACACCCTATGCCTTTTGAACCTTTCGTTCCTATGCATGAACATGAAAGGCAATGACCTGAAGACATTTCATGCCAAAAATTATGACTCTGGGCTTAGTACTTTTTGTTTAATCAAAGAAAACATACAAAATTATATTTTAGCCAAAAAATGCAATCTGCGTCCCATTGGATTTACATGTGTTTTTCTTTGATCCTGTCTGACAAGAAGAGGAACTCACTAGAACTCGGCAGACGGGCCGATTCGTAGTTGGCATAGGCTGTACATCATTCTGTGAAAGTCTCATTTTCGGCCTCGTTCCCTGCAGAAACTCGCTCTGGCTGCCGGACTATGCAATAACATAGCTTCCATTTCTCAAACCTGAGAATTCGTGTTATTGTATTTCGTTTCGAGAACACATGTGAAATGTGTTACATACCTACAGGCCATCCGTCTTGCAAGTCTCAAAAAAGTATTTCTCTTTATCTTTCACTATTTGCACAAATCTCATTGTTCCTATTACATAAGTGTCTATCATAATAATTAGATAATATGATGACGTTAATTATTTCAGCTGCTTTATATTAAGACAGCAAATGCATGCATCTGCCGATCTGTGAATTCTTTTACAAGTTATGCATTTTGATAGTTCTCATTCTGTTCACAGTTACATTTTCTTCATGACCTTTTCCTTAAGCGTCTCCCTAATTCCAATTCCAAAAAGCTTTGTGTCCCACTAATGAGAACGAAGAGCATGCTTCATTCATCCCGTGCTGCACGATTCAGTCAAACTGCGCTTAAGTCATATTTGTGCATGCCCATGGTCAACTCTTAAGTTCTTTGACTTATTAACTTCTCATATCTATATTTTACTTTTGACTTCTGTCTTTTGTGTGCACTTTACAAATATCCTGTATTATTGTGATTTTCATTATGAGAATATAAACGTTTATTGTTATTATAGTTCACAGTGTATATACATGAAATGATTCAAGGCTATTAATTGAATAAGACGCGCTAAAAGCACATCATTAACTTTTCGGGATGCGTTAATCATTTATTTCACAATGCGTTTACGCGTGTATCAGTCCTTATCGTCTTTATGAGAGAGAATATTTTTGTTGGAACAATTTTATCAATACTCAGGGAGATTGAGTTAATTAGAAAGTGCAAGTGCAAATCAAAATAATTCGTTCATAATACACATCATTATCAAAATCCGACTTATTTCGGTGATCTACGCTGTCTGTCAGTCTCCCGGATTCCGTGTACCCTAATGATAGGAATCACATCGGGACACGCTTGACAGTCTGTAACCTGACAATTAGGGTCAATTTAATGCAATTGAGAGAGAAATTGGTTTTGTAATAGACATGCTTCAAAGGTCCAAGATGAACTCCATCACTTGTCAGAAGCAAGCATGCAAATCCTACCAGGATTTTTTAAAGAAGCCATGTTTTTGAAAACTAGTGTGGATTATGACGTTTTTTGTTTTTCTGATTCGAGCATTGCATCTTGTTCTTTTCAATTGAACAGTCTACATGTATTTGATGCATTGAGGACCTTAAAGCTATTTTGATATGTGAAATGGATGACCTTCAATGCCGATAAGCTATTCGAAAGAGAGCTGGATCGCATGTTTACATCATACTACTTATATTTACTGACTTAATTTCTTGGAAATGTTCCAATCATTCACATTCGCTGCTCTATAGCACAGCATGTATGGACAGTGAGATTGTTGGTTAACTTGTCCTAATCTGCTATCGCTTTCAATAACTCTACATCATGCTCATCTATTAGAGGTTGTTAAACATAGTGTATTCTAAAACATGCAAAAATCAATATTTTACGGCAATATTAATTAATAACACGCACAGTATATAAAACTCATGTTCAAAAGCATGTTTTGAAAACAAAGCTTTCAAGCATTTTCAAAACACATAATAATCTTTGTCGCATTTTGTTGTTTGTAATGATTATGTCATCAGCAAATTAAACTCAAAGGAAAAATAGTTCAGCAAGTCAATACTGTGTAGGATTTCGGTTTGGTGAAGACTTTGAAGTTCTCACTTGTGAACTTAGTTAATCGGTTTAGTGATGAATTTGTCTTTCATTAGATCAACGTGATACCTTTACAATCCATTTAAGAGTCCTTTCTTAGAGGAGAAGTTATAGGAAGATAATTAATGGCCTTTCAAGAATGATGGGAAGTGGACCTTGATAAATAGAATTGAACTTTGATTAATGAGATATATAGGATGGAGAAAATTCATAAAATGATTCAAATGCATCCAAAATTTCGGAATATTCTCTTCTTTTGTGTCTTTAAATATGCTCTATCTTTTCTAATAATATATTCTTATATGCATTAATATGTGAGACAAGATTGACAAAAAAGTAAATTCATAAAAAAGTCAATCAATTTTCGATAATTCTAAACAATTTTTTGTAGTTCTGTACAAATCAATTTTGCTTTTTGATGTAATATAGAGCTAGAGAAGCAATATTCAAAATTGTCGAAAATTGATTGCGATTTACTTTTTTGTCAAAACTGCATTTGATAATGGGTTTAGACTCAACACGCTGACAACAGGGACGAAAATCCAAAAACTGCAAAACATGAGTTCACGATGAAGTGATAGATGCGAATTCATGATCAGCATTTCAGGAATGCAATTAACAAACAAGAAGCAGTTATGTCTGCAATTCGCACAAAGAATGTTAATGTTTCCATTGTTTGAGTTGTGTCCAAATACACATGTGGTGCTTTGCTGTACTTTGTTTTAAGACACTTAAATTCATTGAAAGGAATTTAGATTTCTGCTTTATCAACAAATTCTTGTCTTTCATTGCTAAAATGAATGGAAATCTAGTCAGAAATGCTGCTAAAAGAGTGGTAGAAAGCGATCATTTTAAAATGCATACCACTGCTAACTATAAGTCGTTATCGAGTGAGAAGAATGATGGATTGTATATATTCTTTGAACAAAATTCATTTATTGCATTTAATACTGCATTCAAGTAAGATTCTATTTAACTATATACACGTAAATAATAATGCGCAGAGCACCCACTTAACAGTGAGCACATTTATATGGAACATAAAATTTCTATAGTCACCTCTAACAATGCGAGAGGAAAATTAAAAGTTATCAGTCTTAAGTTTGATGAATTACTACATCGTATGGGTCCATTATTACAACAAAATAACATGCATGTGACACGACTCATCCTGAGGACGATGCGGCTCATATACATGAAAATGCGATCGAAGTGTCATCTTCAAGACAGTCATCGAATGTCCTGACTTTTGCCTGGTCAATCATGGATATCAAGTCGCTCGGTGGGTAATAATGTGTAAAGTTTCAAAAAAAAGTAGTGGGTTTTATACATTTCAGCGGTTCCTAATGGCATCACGGACCGGGGACAACAGATATCGGGAACCATGTAAACGCTCATGACTGAATCAAAAAATATTTTTAATTATATCAAAGATTTCTACACATAGGTTGGGTAACGGGATTTTAATGGACAATTTTATTTCTTTCGTCAATTGGCTGTTGACCTAAAAGTCAAAACAACGCTTTTAACTCTTCAAAGGGATAAGGCTAATGCCTGTAGAAGTCGTCATCCCCTATTCCCTAGTCTACTTTGCAGGCCATTGCAGAGATTCCATTCTGTCAAATTTTGTTATTTATAGGGCTGGGATTTTAGACTTGCAGCATGTTCTTTATGATTTTGCATTTTTGCGATACAAAATATATAATGCATTTTGGCATAATTACTCTCAGAAAGCAAATCGAGCATAAAAGATTATCTGTTGGCTTAACTGAGTGACTTATGAACAAAAAACTTGTTGAATATGAAGAAGCTTGAAAGGAATCATAATTTTGCTCATCGACGACAAAATTTCGTTCGATGGTTATAAGAACTAGGCCAATGGCTTTTCATGAAAAACTTCATCAAATTTTGAACTCTAAAATCGAATATTTTGAGAATTTCTAATACTTCTATATTTTGCCAATTTTTGCGAAACACGAAGTAGTTCTCGATGTCAGGGAGTCTTTTGGTTAAATTTATTAGTGTGCATAACACGGGGTATTTCAAAAATAAAAACACAATACGATGTTCAACATTCAAAGTTATCAGGAATTTTTGTATGTTTATCCATTAGTCTTTACTTTAAGTTTTGTATATTTTGTCTAGCATTGTTTGTTTATGTTGAAGAAAACAAAACAAAATCTGCACTATCGGTGCTCATTCGTAATCTCATTTTGATAAAATTCCACATCCAACTTGGCTACAACATGAGTTTAAATAGCTTTCTATTGAACGATTATGTTTCATACTTTGATTGAGATGAAGTGAGATGCTGTGATACAATAATTATGAGAAGGTGTGATCCTCTGCAGTACAGGAATGTAAAAGCACTTTAATTCTTAGTTTACTGTCTGTTTGAAATTATCAAGGCAAATAAAGAAGTTCATATCATGAAAAATATTGAAGTACGTGAAGAAGACTCAGTCTGATCAAACAAAAATGTTCCAAATTTTAAAGTACAGACATTTCAGCCCAATTGATGAAGCTAACATCGCCAGACAAATCCATGATCTTAGACAAATCTGCTTAGCATAACATCAGGTTTGTTCATATTTATGTAGAGTCGACCAAAAACCCTTGATGTCAGGCAAAATAGATATAGTACTTGAGCGCTTTGAAGGCGCACCGCGCCACGTCATCAGAAGATTGAACACGTCTTAGATCATGTTTGGTGAAAAGCATGATTTTTCGGAATTAGACAGACAAGCACATTCTCATCGTTTTAAGCATTTTTCTTATTCAAAGGAGTATGAAAACTTGTCTTTGAATGTCTTGAAATGTGCAGCGAATTCATAATTGATTACTCATTCAGATATTATCTTGCGAACATGACCTTATGACTTTTAAGGTGCTAAATGACAAAAGTGTATTTGTAGGTCCTCGTTTAATGTTTGCCGGTGGGAACGCACCACCTGTCCTCTCAAGGGCAAACCTTAAGTCTTATTAAATATAAGTTTATTAAAATTATGAGACATTTAGACGTCGTTATGGGAATGTCCCAGCTTCACTCTCCATCCAACCTCACTCTTATTTTATTAATCTCATTTGCAAAATTGCAAATAATAATCATTAAAATTCTTCATCCAATGTTGCCAACGTGTTTTCTATATGATAGAAAATATAGGTTTTTGATTTTTGACCTTAGAGCGGGTAAGTTGGCGATACAGTTGTCATGCAAAGATGAACTTAATGGACTTTTCAGATTTTAATTGACGGCTGATTTGAATAGAAGAAAAATTAAATGCATTTCATCTTCACAGCCTTCAGCATTTCTTTTCAAAAGTCTACAAGTAAGTTTGTATCATGTTGTTCATCTTTTCTGTCTACTAATTCCCATATGAGATATCTCCCTTCACCCTCTTAGCTGACCACCGATAACAAATTGTTTCGCACATGGACAATATCAGTTGCTAGTCGAGACACGATTAATTACTAAAAACATGAAGTTTGGCTCCTTTGATGTACTTTCATTTCATTCCGCTGCAGTGTTTCAGTCATAGAAATCGCTTCAGCATTCCGCATGAAAAGACCACACCATTCAAATATTATTTATCAGTCCACATCCAACCGACGGTAAAATGCTTGTAGATTTGACACGGAATATGACAATTCAACATATGATGATCCGTGTATGACAGCATGATAGGTTGATCATCAACACATTCAATCACATGATGCAGTCAGCACGTAGGTATCAACATCGTAGTGGCTACCGGGCAACTGTCTGAGGAATGGCAGGTTCGAACCCCACCTAACTATTTTTTTACACTTTGCTTATCTATCACAGTTGAGGATTTTACCTTTGATATTTTGAACATTAATGAAAGCGCGCTTCTTGCCGAATTCACTCCTTCATTGCTCTGGAGGCCTTTCGGAGGTCTTCTCAACAGAAGATGTTAAATAGTAATTAGAGGCATTCGATCTGGCTGGTTTTAATCATACTGATATTTTATCATGCACATAAATAGCTTGCTGTTCGTGTTGAGCAAGTAATTTGAATACACCTTAGTTGCTGCTGTGTAAATATGATAAGTCAAAACCACTTTTCATCAGTTTACAGTATTTCCTCAAATAATCAAAAATATGCATAAGCCAGCTAATCACATCAAACATTCTACTGCATCATGAAGAAGAAACTTTTGCAACATATCCATGCTTAGGGCAACGAAGATGGACTGCAGTTGTTACAAAGTAAAAAAAGTGAGTACATTGGTGACCTTGATGCTATTAGCAGTGACGTCAGTGACGATTCTATTTCTATTGTGATTTTGATGAAGCGAACAATTCGATTTCTTTTTGGAA
The DNA here is from genome assembly GCA_907163375.1 of Prostheceraeus crozeri. Lineage (NCBI taxonomy): Eukaryota > Metazoa > Platyhelminthes > Polycladida > Euryleptidae > Prostheceraeus > Prostheceraeus crozeri. Next base: position 69,575 of record CAJQUW010002018.1, on the reverse strand, counting down.
TGTCTCGCTTCATCTTTCTGAAGGATGGACACTTTCGCTTTTCATAAGTAAAACGTCTCAATGTCTAAATTAGGCTTATTAGTATTCGATCTGCATGCGCATGTACAAGAAAGCATCATTGATGAATAAAATGAATAATCCAGGCCTGTGTCTACATAAATGTCAGAATTTATGTTCTGCGTGCACGTGTGCCTTGTAGTGTCTGTATACACAGTTTTTTCAAGTATCTCATGAATTATAACTGTTTTCATTTATGAAAGTAGTAAAATTAAAAGTAAAGAATGAAAAACAAATGAAGAATTTCACACAGTCTACTATGGACACCCGCTAATGAATACAAATCGAATATTGTCAATCTACTTCACACAGTCGCCGTCCACACTAGTATAATACAAATCGAATTTGCCAAAAAATCGAAATCAACCATAGCCGCTCCATAGAAAGTCTAGCGTTGCCTGCTTTCATTGCGTTTGATAGCGATACGTCGCAAGATTTTTTGAGGATTCTGTTATAGTGTCATCTCTCCCCGATGACTAACGTCAAACGCGATACGGATAGGTATGGACTTTAGGAAGCGATCGGCAGAAGGCGGGTACTTGAACGGGACAGATTCTCCGACGGGGTGGCAGCGGAAACCACTAAGGCTGCTGAGCTACTTGAGTTAGTAGACGAGCTTTGGTCGACGCAGGTGCAGTCCCAGACTAGCGACTCTTTCCTGAGTAAGACAAAGGTAGACGAACGCGAGGTTGCGTCCCGGATGGCCAAAACTTGAGTCAAACGTCCTTGAGAAAAGGGCCGTCCGTCTGGATCGAGTCCCGCTTGCCGTCGCCACGATCGACGGCTTGCTGCGAGACACCACCGCTGCAGTGCAATGCATCCATTAGCCCACGCTCGTCAACGGAAACGGCCTGGTCTCGGAAGGACACGACAAAACGCGAGACGACCCCGGGTGGTCGACCCCCGCTTGTCGACTGCATGCACCCAACGGCATGGTGGGGCTCACATACACTTCAAATGCAGACGCTGTGCCACCGCCAGGGTGTTTGTCTCATCGCGAGAGAAGTCCCCGTCGACGTCGAAGGCACTGCCTGAAGCCAAGCGCCACTGTACGGCTGAGAAGCAGCAGCTAGGCATGCAAGTCGATGTTGGTCGAGTTCGTGACGGAGGTGACTCAAAAGGAACTTGAGACAGTCACCCACTCTCCGTTTGTCATCCAGCCTGCATATTCAAAAACCAATATACTTTGTTTATACTCGGAAGCAAATTTGGCAAGCGCCTTACTTCCATGTAGCCGAACTTTATTCATTCAACTTTCATTCTTTTGTAGCGAATATTAAGTCAGAATGCTGAGTGAATACCTATCTTAGAAGTCATGCAAACAGGTAGGTTTGACGCGACCAAGTTCTAAAACCAGGTCTCTCGAACTCAGAGCGAACTATCTATGACCACGTCGCGGCGACAGAGCGAACTATCTATGACCAATTCATGACGCCGGTTAATCGCCCACTGCAAATCGAGACTTATTTAACGAATGGCGTGGGCGACTATTAGAAGAAAAGCGTCAAATGATTTGCAGAAAATGAACGAATTTCAATAAAAGTTGCTCTGACTAATTTTATTCACGTGAAATAGTTATGATGAAAATCAGGGAAAATTGAATCTTAAAAAGAAACAGAGTGATTGTTAATAATATAGCACGTGTGACTGACGAAAAAGTAAATACTCTGCGTACTACTCCACTTCAACTTTGGAATCAATGAAGGACAAGATATGAACACAGCCTCTATGAAGTGAATGTTTATATTGTAATTATCTGTGGAAAGTAAAAGCTCTCGATTCCTACACTTAAAGAGCATGAATTATGAAAACTAAGTTCGACGTTCAAAGATTGGTTCTGCAAAAGTGATTTAATTCATGACATAAAAAATTTACGCGAAAATTTCAAGAATATCTCTTGAAGGTTAGTAATGAAGAAAATCATCCCAACCTTGTCCCAGGGTGCAGCGTACTTGCAAAATAAAAAGATAAGTACATGTATTGTTTAAAAATATAAAATGCCACAAGTAGGTTCTTCATTTTATTTCCACGAGATCTTTCGTCCAGTTCTCTTCATGGTGGATACACTGGAAATGAACGCATGATACACACTGCTATTGACTGTTAACACGATTCAAAGACATTCTGCACACAACGTGACACAATTTGCGGACGGAAGGTGGTGGAATAGATATCTACAACTCAAGGTGCAAGGACCAAATGAATTTTACAAAAAGCAGTAATTGCGACAGCTAGAAAATACGAAATCAAATGAAGTTATACTAAAGACATTAAGGAAAAGGAAAAGTATACTAAGTATGTACAATTAAAACAAGAAAAAAGCAAAAGACAGGTAAATAATAAATAAAAATAAATTAATAAATTAATAAATAAATAATAAATAAAAAAATAAATAAATAGAAAGTTACCAAGGCAAAGACAGGGAGTAGATAAAATCCTTTTGAACACACAGATCAGGCTTAGAATACTTAATCACAAGAGCTTCCAAAATACGCAGTTTGATGAGAAAACGGGATTGATACCTTACACAGAACAGCTCTCTAGCATTGGACGGAAAACTTGAACACACCTGTAAGTGCCGAGTGATGGCACTTCCGGGGATACGAGTGGAACGTGGAGGACATTTGCTTTCAGAAAAAATCCACTTAGGCACGTGTTCAATGACTCTCTCGCCAAGACTCCTCCCAGTTCTTCCCACGTACAAGCATCCGCATGTACATTTGAAGGAATAGATCACGTTAGAGGTGGAAAGAACTGGTACCTTGTCCTTCGGAGAGCCCAATTGAATCTGCCGAGTCGTAAAAATAACACAAAGTCTCACACATGGGAAGGCTCGAACAGCAGACCTAAACAGAGGAACAAATCTAGAAGCGGCTCTATCACCTATAAACGGTAGTGTTAAGTACACACACTTCCTTTCCGGTCCGAACTTTGGAGGCTCCGGAGGTCTGGGCAAGTGTCCGTATTTGTCAAGGAAGGATGGATGTGAAGTCTCTCTTTACGAATGTGCCTTTACACGAAATCATCGATTTAATCATCGAGACTATCTCTGCTCACAATATCCCTTGTGCAATCCCTTCTGATCTTCTTCGAGAGATGCTGCTTCTGTGTACATCGAACATGCAGTTTTTATTTAATGGTACTTACTATCGTCAAGTCGATTGTGTCGCAATGGGCAGCTGCCTTGGCCCTCTTTTTGCAAATGTGTTCATGGGATACTTGGAGAGAAAACTGCAGTCTGTGATAGAAGATTGTTGCGTCAAGTACCTACGCTATGTGGACGACATATTTATTCTTGTCGACATCAATCGTCAGCAAGTGCAAGATCTTCTGTCTGTGTTTAACAGTGCTCATCCTAACCTGACCTTTACCATAGAGGAAGAGGTGAACGATAAAATGCCCTTCTTGGATGGACTGATTTCTAGAGGCCAGAATGGATCAGTGTCGACCTCCATTTACCACAAGCCATCGTGGAGTGGTCTATATACCCACTTTCATAGTTTTGTACCAGTGCGGTACAGAATTGGTCTTGTACGCAGCCTGATCACGAGGGCTCAACGCATATGCACTAAAGACAAGTTGGATGGTGAAGTCCAGAACATTTTCGATGTTCTGAAGGACAATGGATATCCTCCATCCTTCCTTGACAAATACGGACACTTGCCCAGACCTCCGGAGCCTCCAAAGTTCGGACCGGAAAGGAAGTGTGTGTACTTAACACTACCGTTTATAGGTGATAGAGCCGCTTCTAGATTTGTTCCTCTGTTTAGGTCTGCTGTTCGAGCCTTCCCATGTGTGAGACTTTGTGTTATTTTTACGACTCGGCAGATTCAATTGGGCTCTCCGAAGGACAAGGTACCAGTTCTTTCCACCTCTAACGTGATCTATTCCTTCAAATGTACATGCGGATGCTTGTACGTGGGAAGAACTGGGAGGAGTCTTGGCGAGAGAGTCATTGAACACGTGCCTAAGTGGATTTTTTCTGAAAGCAAATGTCCTCCACGTTCCACTCGTATCCCCGGAAGTGCCATCACTCGGCACTTACAGGTGTGTTCAAGTTTTCCGTCCAATGCTAGAGAGCTGTTCTGTGTAAGGTATCAATCCCGTTTTCTCATCAAACTGCGTATTTTGGAAGCTCTTGTGATTAAGTATTCTAAGCCTGATCTGTGTGTTCAAAAGGATTTTATCTACTCCCTGTCTTTGCCTTGGTAACTTTCTATTTATTTATTTTTTTTATTTATTATTTATTTATTAATTTATTAATTTATTTTTATTTATTATTTACCTGTCTTTTGCTTTTTTCTTGTTTTAATTGTACATACTTAGTATACTTTTCCTTTTCCTTAATGTCTTTAGTATAACTTCATTTGATTTTGTATTTTCTAGCTGTCGCAATTACTGCTTTTTGTAAAATTCATTTGGTCCTTGCACCTTGAGTTGTAGATATCTATTCCACCACCTTCCGTCCGCAAATTGTGTCACGTTGTGTGCAGAATGTCTTTGAATCGTGTTAACAGTCAATAGCAGTGTGTATCATGCGTTCATTTCCAGTGTATCCACCATGAAGAGAACTGGACGAAAGATCTCGTGGAAATAAAATGAAGAACCTACTTGTGGCATTTTATATTTTTAAAGTTACGAAAGGGACATCTTTTTTTCAAATACATGTATTGTGTTGAAAATAACAAAATTAAGATGATTTAATGAAATATGATGAATCTTCGGCGTGGACTTCCTTTTTTGCCGAGCAAGCTCTTGAGAACTATCGAAGGCTCACTCCGAAAAATTGGGTACCGTAGTTCTAATTCAAAATAACAGATTTTGTTTTTTCCCAACAGGTGTATGTGCAAAATAGAAAAAGGTTAGTACACGCACATGTTTCTCTTTTGCACGGCTATTTGATTAACCGTCTTTATTGTTAATTGAATTTATGACTTCAGGTGCTTTGGTGGACATACGTAGGTTTATTTTTCAGGTTGTCGACTGTCAATTTTAGCGAAATATTTATTCATTGATTACAATTGCTCATTATGACAACTGATGTGAGATGGTAGGAGATTGATCTGTCAATTGACATCGGACATAGAGAGCGACAAGCATAGATAACTCAGGGTTGTAGTTTCGAGTCCTACTAGCTGCACATCCCTTGCATATCTCACTTCATTCATATTGTTAAATGTATGTACTTTAGTATCTAAGCAGAGACTAGGTTGCCATCAAATGCATTTCTTTTGTGTTGAATAAATTGTCACGTACGTGTGGTGTTAAAGCGAACAGCAACTAACAGTATATACTCGTAGGTCTAGCAATCCTTAAAACTCACGAAATATTGCATTTGATTTACCATAAGCTTTCAAATCATAGTATCATTTGATTATATGATCCATGGAACTTATATGCATGAATAAGCTGTTGAAGGACAACTTCCGGTCATTAATCTTGGGGTGTATTCCATGATCTTGGATAAGCACGAAATGATTGCCAAAAATCAAGATTGAATAAAAGCAAAGATACAATCTTGCATTACATTCATTCTCTCAGTAATCAAGAATTTTAATGAATGAATTATACGTATGCCATTGAGTAAGTGAAGCTTCAGAGCATCTAATATGCAGATCAACCACTGCGATTCCATGTTGGGATTATAGATGTAGTAATGCAGCGTAGTGGTAGGCGCTGAAGTTTTTGTGTTGAAGGTGTTGAGGTGCTGGTAGGGGTTGAAATTTGTGATTATATACTAGATCAAACTTCAAAGTTTGTTCACCTACATTTCACAACGGAAATGTGATTATGTCCACTTCAGTGTAAGGGAAAAGTTTTTTTACTTTTGGGAAAACAAAGGCTAAGATGCGTTCAGTTATGAAAGCAGGATAGACCTATTCATGAACTCATCCACAACAGAATAAGAATTGTGTTCAATGACAAAAATAGAAAATATCATTCCCTTGACGAAGCTTTGCAATAATACTGGAGCGATCGTTTCTCAAACTTTCTTTATTCATACGGGAAAGTTGTTTCATAACCTTAGGAAAGCTAAGTATCTAATTTTCATGCAGATTAGGACACTGTTGTATATAAAAATCAGCAAAATTTGTTCAGATTTGCTTCATTGGCTCCATTAGACTCTTCTTGTTTCAAAAAATGATCAGCAAATTGAAGTGGATGAATCAATTTTCAAAAATGGCGCATTATTTCTTTTTACTACATCCAAGTTTGAATTTTCACTCATATATTGAATTAATCATTGGTAATTGTGGTATGCATTTTGTTCTTCTTGAAATCCAAAATCCTGTAGGTACATGTCAGGTACATGCAACTCAACCATCGATATTCGCGGATCTGTCTAGAAATATACTTTTTTATCGAAATACCTCTCGGCAGAATTATTGAATATGGAGTTGCATCTTCATTCGATAAATGAGAACAGAACTGAACAGCCATTCAATGTCGCGAATGAGTTTATAAAACATCCATATCTTGACTATCACAGATGTGCTTGGATTAAGAGGTTCGTGAACTTTTGAGCACAATATCATGCGCATCTTCTTACAAACGCCCATGTCATGCGTCTATCAGATTATGTCGCGTAAGAGGGGTCAATGGTGGTTGAAAACGTGGCCTGTTGTCTTCATCGGACAGCCTCTAAAGATGCATGTTTATACTTTATTGAGATGTTGTTAGACGAAGTTTACTTTGCACAGCCACAGCTCGTGTATACTATATTTTTAGATACTACACGCAACTTACCAAGTGGTTGAAAGTGGCTTAACTATTAGTTGAAATACAGTCAATTTCGGTTAATTCGATATTCATTGGACTAGATGAGAATATCGAATTATCCGAGATATCGAATTATCCGATTCTACTGAAATTTGAAGTGTAATTATGGAAATCCTATTTTTGCTAAGGTTATTTTGAATTATTTTCATAAAATGACTAGATAGACCCCGTATAAACTCGCATTCATCCATGTACATGTACATTACTTGTGAAATGATATGGGTTTGCTGCTTTGCTTTGTTTAGTGTACAATGTACATGTATACAAGTATGCCGTGCATGTAAATTTGCATTGTTGCTTCTGATAGATGAATCTTGGCTGAGGATCCCATAGCTAAAATTATTCAAGTAGGAAAACGGAAAAATAGTTAACAAGTACAATGTATTACTTACTGTACATTTTATTTTGAAGAAACTGCAAAACAATCAAAAATTGTCTTCTGACGAAGAGCAGAAAGTTTGTCTTTCTCAATAGAAAATTTCATTTTTTGCAAGGGCGTCGTAAAATCAGAAACTCCATCAGTATCAAAGTAACTGTTCAGCATATCAATGGCACGAATAGCATCAGAGGCTGAAACTTTTCGAATCTCATCAGAGTCTCCAGATCCATCTTCTTCGTTGGCTTCATCGGACAAAGGCGTGCGAATGTCACAAGAGGAAGAACACGTTACCTGTTGAATGATGTCACTGTCATTCATCGCACCATTTGCTTCGATGTTGTCATCAAAGGAAACAAAATCGTCCATCGTGACTGTCTCAGGAAGCTGTAGAATTGGACGCAAAGCGTCAAACAAATTTTGGAAATCTGTTGTTTCATCCTCTTCTTCACTCACGTCAGGCGAATGAATTTCGAAACTAGCTTTCTTGAAACCATTGATGATGGTTTCCGGTTTCACTTTTTTCCAACCGTCGCGCAGCATGATCATGGAATGATACAAATTGATTTGAAAGTCTGATGATTTTTCGTGAGCAATGAGACGACGTAAAGCCAATTGTTGTCGATAGAAGAGCTTCAAGTTTTGAATCACGCCCTGATCCATCGGTTGAGTTTTTGAGGTCGTATTCGGGGGTAAAAAGAAGAGTTCAATGTTTTTCAAAGCTGTGAGTTTGGGGTGAGCAGCACAATTGTCAAGGATAAGGGCAACTTTGCGATTCAATTTTTTGTCCCATTTTGTTATCCACTCTTCAAACAAAGCGCTTGTCATCCACGCTTTTTTATTTGACCTGTACATGTCAATAGGAAGTTGTTTAACATCCTTGAAACAACGCGGTTTGTCATACCGCCCGATCATGAATAAAGATCGATCGATATCGATTGCTATGATTAATCAATCGCAAAAGCGACCGATGTAAAATTGTCATAGATATTTTTGATATTACAAAAGACGCTTTCCCAGTGAGAGCCTTTCATGTTTTAAATTGAATGACCTTTTGACTGCAGCGAATTTCAGTGAAAGAAATCTGACTCAGTTTATCGAATTAATGATGTGCATTTCTCTTATGGTACAAAATTTCTTATCGATTTAACCGAAATATCGAATTAACTGATATCGAATAAACCGAACAAAAACTACTTTAGTGCTATGCAAAAAGGGTGGGGACTTGGCTAATCTATCGAATTAACCGAAAAATCGAATTATGAGATATCGAATTATCCGGTACTTACTGTATCTGTTTTGTCTGCGGTGATCGATGCTTGGATCATATCTACATGCACACATGCACACAAAATCCAGCTAGATCGCAATTGACCATGGTTGACGTCACAACTCATGCTTTTACCTGCAGGACGACGTTATCCAACAAAAATTGTAGTAATTGTTCTTGTAGAGCTAGATTGCTCTATAGATGGCTATATTCTATGATTTTTAATTAACATCATAGCAATTGTGATTTATTGCCGTATCATCCACGGTTTGATGTAATTTGATTACCCGCCGATGCCATTTTGATGCCGATAGTCACTTTGCATCACATTTTTCTTGATGGATTATGACTGTTATGACAACTGACGGATACTCTATGACATTAAAAACGATCCACTTGATATAGAAAATCTCAATGGAAGTGGACGACTTTTATTTCATACTGCACTGACCAGGATGTCTATTCATCAAATTTGTCATGCTAATATAAAGCAGCTGTCCATTGTCGATATCTTTGGCATAGTTGATGCATTTCAAATTCGATCCTTTATCACTATCAAGCAATTCTTTCTGACTAAATTTTGAAGCAAATTTGTCTCAATCAGAGTTTGTAAAAGGAATGGCTATTGGAATGCTACGATGTGGAAAGAGTTGTAGGTTTGTTGGACGGAAGTTGGGTGCGTCACACTCCACTGTGAGCAGGTGGTGGAGTCGATGGAACAATGATGGAAATGTTAAAAGAAGGAAAGGATCAGGGAGACCGAGATTGAGAAGCAATGCTACCGATAGGAAGTTGGTTATCTCAGCAAAGCGCAATCGCTTTAAGAGTGTTCCTCGACTGGCCATCAGCTGGAAAGCTGCAGCAGGAATTGCATGCAGTATACAAACAGCATATCGCCGTCTAGCAGAAGCGGGCCTGCGGTCATACCGACCTGTTGTAAGAATTCCTCTAAGTAAGTAATGCGAGAATTTCACACAATGACATTGTTTCACTGCCAATTTTTTTCTCCGCAGGTCTCGAACACAAGCGGACGCGTGTGGAATGGTGTGAGCAGCATCTGTCGTGGAGCACAGAGGAATGGCGTCAAGTTAATATAGCAAAATTTGTAGCTTAATATCAAAGATAAATTTACAGCAATATTCTTTTTACCTATCTCTAAATCAATATGACTTAATGTTTAAATTCGAAAAAATTAGATTATGTTAATAGATCAGTATTTTGGAAGATGATATCCAAAAAATAAGAATGAATATGAAGTCAAGAAAGACAAAAAATTATAATAGAAAAGTAGAGATTATCCAAGGAAAGAGCAAGAGTCTATCTTCTATAAATCTTCTATAAAAAGATTGTACATGCGTATAATAATAGTATGTTCCTTTGAATGTCAACTGAGCGGTGATAATAATGTGCTCTAAGAGACTCTTGGGAGTGTGATGAATTTTCTCCAATTGTTCCAAAATAATTCCTTCGTCAAAAGCCGATCAGATTAATGATAAGCAGTGAATAGATGGCTACTACTTCTACTCGCACAAGAAAATCGCCACTTTGACGGCATCCCGGTGTTGTATTTCTCTTTTCCCTGCTTTTAGACTATGAGTGGAAAGTCAAAAGTAGGTCAAAAACTCCGAAAAGAATGCGAATCTCTTGTTGATATAAGCCCTGTTTTCAATCAAAACACAGGATTTTGTTCATATCATACTCAAATCTTCGTCAGATACTGCCAAAAATACGTCAGAATTGAAAATACATCAAATTTATGGTTGGTATATGTATCGAAATATTATCGCCTGAGTTGGGGTCCTACCACATCATGCAAGATCGGGTCATGTGATTGATCTCGGATCTGATTATCCCACATCCGGATGGTATAATGTGGATAAATGGTATCATAATGCGCTATTTATGTAAACGTAGATCAAACTTTATTACGAATCCACAAAAATTGGTGTATTTCTGTCCACCAAAATGAGGTGTTTTTCGCCCGCTCAATCAGACATCCTTCAAGAACGCATATCGTAAGGAAAATAACAAAGAAGTCATTATTCAATCCCACCAAAGCAGGATTATAATTTTGTCTTGCCACTAGTGCGACGTGCGTCAAGGTTTGAAGAGCACTACATTGAGAATAGAAAGGTTTTCACAGACTTCCACACTATTAGCATTAAATTCCTTAGTTGGCAATTAAATTCCTGCGTTCCTTCCCACAAAGATTTATCAGCACCGTCCGGACAGACCCAAGCTAGCTTATGATATCTTAGAGAATGGATGAAGAAGAGGAACTTTATTGACAAGCAACGTATCCAATTTCAAAATTTAAAACAGTGTTATGATGAATACCATTAAATACATATTTTATGTTAAGAACTTATATGGTTTTGTGATAACAACAAGGCATCAAATTGTCACATCGATTTAAATCGGCAGCATTGCCATTTTCTGTAATAAAGATATCCAAATCAAAAGTTTAAACTGTGGATGACTTTTCCAATCACATCCACATTTCTACAAATAGGCCTATGTGTAGTTTTATGGATTAGGGTCGCTGTCATCGGTGTCACCAATAATTTCATGGTCATATTTGGGAAACATGTCAACATGTGCTAAGGCATTATTTCACCCTTTGACGGCTGAGGCCGAGTTAACTCGTATCGGCAGACGGGGAAATATCACTGACACCGCATTCAGCAGTTGTCCTTCAGAAACTGAGCCCGAGATAGCTCGTATCGGTAGAACAGGCAGTCCTTCCCCTATTGATGAATGCCGAGTTAACTCGGGCTGCTGACGTGTTCCAATTTCACAAATACCGACTTAACTCGTTTTCACTATGAAGCAACATAAACCCTTCAGAGACACCTTCAGAGAATTGCCTACATTGGTTCAGTGATATTGTCTTTCCGTCTCGATACGAGATAGCTCGGGCTCAGTGAAATTCGGTAGGTATATAAATTAAGCATCGCAGCCTAAGGGTTAATGAATACCCGAGAAAATTCATTTGTTTATTTTATTGGGCATCTCAAATTTTCTCCTGGTTTGGCTGCATACTAAACATGAAGCTGTGTCAAAATGGAGGGATGTGAATTGGGCCTGCTCCTGACATTGAATGAGATGGCAGGTATTCTGGTCTGGTCTGATCTGTCTCTTCAGTGAGAATATTATGCAGCATTTGATAGTTCTATATTTACCCTGATGACTCAGCTTTATAAAATACTTGCTAATAATTCTCTACACACGTTTAAATAATGAAGCAAATACATTTAAGTGACGAGCAATAAGCATATAATGTTAGTTACATTACTAGGATTTTGTGGGGATTAGTGCAGGAAAACCGTAAGCTGAAAGTCCTTTTATCCTGGCTCAGTTAGAAGAGTTTCCGAATTAGTTATCGCCGACAGCTCCGTATCTATATATGGTCATCTATGGCTCCGTATATTACATGTACATGTGGCAGAATCTTATGAATAGATACTCCTGCTAAATATCTCCCGTACTGATTGCTATCACATGATTTCGCTTCTCCTCAAAAGAAGATAAAGTGTGTGTTTTATGCATACTTAGCGATAGGTAATTTCCTAAGGGTTAATTCGACACATTTGATTGCAGAATTATTAAATTTAGAAACAGAAAATTGACTTGTCACACAATATCGGCAACCGCAAGTGATCATTTCATTGGAAAGTGAACTATTCTAAATTGTGCATTAATAATACATTATTACAAAGTGCATTATTAGCGATATTATCATCCAACTTTTTTCAAAAATTTGAATTCAAGTTCCAGAAAAGTGCATGTATGGATATGATAAGATAAGATAAGAATCTCTTTATTGCCTTACAAGTTACGAGGGACGTACCAAAAGTTCGTGACGCTTGATTACCATGATTTTAATTCCCCTTTTTTCTTTAATCATTCATCGTTGTCATGTTGTATCAATCATGTGCATTGCCTGTAAGTATTGTCGGTTGATCGGTAACCTATAGAGACACGAACTGAAGCCGGTAAGTAGTGAAGCAATTTTACTTTTGTCAGCATGACGGACTTCACAAATCGCAAGTGGACATCTTGTCTGCTCTTTCTGTCCAAGGAACGGGAAACACCAACCCGATCGGCTGAGCGTCTAAAAACATTCTTCGAGACAATGCTCCTACAAGAGCGACCATCAAGCAAATGTTCCCAGAGGGACGGAAATCATTGGAAGACGTTGAGCGCTGTGGCCATCCATCCACTCAAGCCAACGAAGAAAATGAAGATTTGGTTTGGCAGCTGATCCAGTCTGACAGACGCCTAACATTTGATGAAATGGAGGAAAAGTCTGGCCAGCTGTCGCATGGGACTCTTGAGCGCATCTTCCATGACCGCCTTGAGTTGTCCAAGGCTTCGGCTCGTTGGGTACCAAAGCTGGCGACTACAGAACAGAAAGGCGCTCGGGTCAACAACTCCTCTATTGCTCTTGGTCTTCTGGAAGACCATGACGAAGGGTTTTGGAGGAGACTACTGACTTTCACCTCATCGGTCCGATGAAGTAGGCAATCGGGGGTATTCGTTTCAATGGTGAAAGAGATAAAGAGAGCACCGAAAGCTTCATTCGGGAAATTTCCGCAGGATTGGCTTGAAGAAGGAATGAAGAAACTTGAGAAGAGATAGGAAAAGTGTATTGAAATTTAAGGTGACCAGATCGAAAAAAGAGCTTTGGTATGCTTTTAATTCTGGCAATAAATATTTGTGCAAATGGAAGTTAAATGTTTTTCTTGTGAAATGCAACTGTCAGAACTATAAGAAGTAATATCTAGGTATGCACTTGGGCCAAAATGGACGTCTATAGATAGGAGAGACAAACGTCACGAACTTTTCGTACGCCCCTCGTACAATCGGTAAGCGCAGTACATATCACGATAGTCAATAATAAACATAAGAATGCAAAGAAGAGCTTACATGGCAGAATCATAAAAAGTGAGTAAAAAGTAAAATAAAACACTGAACAAAACTATTTACAATAGCAAATAAAAGACGAAGCGAAGCGCTTCGTCCTAGCAAAGAGCACAGTTGGGTTTTGCATGCCGATTCACACGATTTTGGACTTTAGACACAAACAGTTCTCTCAGGGGATGATCAGAACAACTTTGGTCTTTAACAATTTTTCACACATTGAATACTTGAAAATAGCAATCGAAACACCAGGAAATTGAGAAACATCAACACCAATTATGCGGAAGATGCGTCGTTCGATAAACAAAAGCTTCTTGAAAACATGTTCTGACATGTTGCAAATACATGGATATGCATATATCAAAATTGAGCGAATCAGTGTTACATAGCATCGCACCATCAAAGGTACAGGGCAGTGCGACCTCCTTAGGTTTCGAAAAATAAAAGTACGCTTAGAGACCTTCTTGACAATGACATCAACATGCAACTTCCACTTAAGATCAGACGCAAATGTAACACCCAAGATCTTCAGAGAGGCAACCTGCTGCAAAACTGCATCATCGCTGACACAAATTGGCAAGGTTGAAAAATTCTTTTTTGTGACGATATCCATGACTTTACATTTGGACTCATTTAATGGCAGATGAATACTGTCTGACCATCTCACAATATTCTCCCATTCGAGCTGAAGACAATCATCAGAGGCGCCTCTGACAAAGTGAACAAAAAGCATATCATCAGCATACTTCAAAACGAAAGTGTTGTCACAAATCGGGTTCAAATCATTTACCGAAAGCGCAAACAATATGGGGCCAATTACACTTCCCTGTGGTATCCCACTGGAAATAGGGACCCAGCTGGAAGACTCGCCATAAACAAGGACACGCTGATGCCTACAGGTGAGGAAACTCGAAATCCATTTAACAGTGGATGATGAAACAGGAAACTTTTGCAGCGATTCAACGATTACATGATGCGGTAACTTTTCAAACGCTTTCTGAAAATCGGTTGAAAGCAAACGAACAACGCCGGACGAACTATCCAAGAACTGTAAGATCTTGTGATGAGTTAGTACTAGCGCTGGAACAGTGCCTGCTCCGGAGCGCGAAACAAAGGCGAATTGTGATTTATGAATTAGGCTTTTTACAAAAGGCATCAAAAACCTTGTACACACAATTTTCTCGAAAATTTTAGATAACACAGGTACAAGAGATATAGGACGAAAGTCCGATACAACACGAGGACGATCAACCTTAGGGATCGGGGACACATTCGCCAGTTTTAAACATTGAGGTACAACTCCTACATGAAGACTCCAGTTGAACAAGAAAGTAATTACTGGTGCGAGGTAATCAGCATACTGCCGAAACACCCATGGCGGTATACCGTCAGGACCAGCACTTGAATTCTTTAGTTTAGACAAAATAGCGTAGACTTCATAGCATTCCAACTGAGGCAACAAATCATTACAAGTAGATTCCAATACAGCTTCAACAGAGTCTAAGGATTGAAAATTGGAAGAAAAGAAATCACTGAACATATAAGGAGAAAAAACATGAGACGAGGATGAATTGAAAACCTTGCGGCACGACGGAGACACTTCCAAAGCTTTCTCGAATCTTTCGAATTAGCAGCGTCACGAAGATAATAATTCTTGAGGTATGCAATCTCACGAACAACTTCTTGACGCAGACGATGGTACTTAGACCATTGGCGCTTAGTAAAAGCCCGGTCTCGATCATCAATCAATGCCTTTAGGCATCCACTCGGAATCACTAGAACGAATTCTTATAATATGTCGTGGAAAACACCGATCAAAAAGCTGAAAAATGCTGTTGCATAAGACCGTCGCCGCTTCATCAAAGTTTTCAATACAAGAAATGAATGCCAACCAATCAATAGAGGAGATTGATTTACACTGTCTCTGATTTCAGTTAAGTATGGGTAATTGAATCACTCCAAATATTGCATTCTGAAATGCATGCCTAAAAGCTTTTCTTGAAGAGAGATGCAGTTATTGCCATCATAACTAGAACCCGGATCTTCAGGCACTTAAAAATGATGAAAAATGTAGACAAAAAGACAGTTAAAATATTCTTAAATGGCACCTAGAATTTGACCGATTTTTAAAAGTTAATGGCACGTGTTTCTGCGTCAGTGATTTGGGAACATAATTCAGCTTCGACAAACAAAATCTTTCCACGTATCGAAAGTTGAGGGAGCAAATTTCATAGATAGAACAGCTGAAATTTTCTTCAGAGATTCTGAATCTGTATTTTTTGCCACGGCATTCTCGAATTTTCAATTGATTGCATTTCCTTTGGGTCCCGCTATTGCGTTCAGCTCCAAATGTCGGCAATCCACCTTACTACAGTACTGTTTCAAGTGCGACAATTTTCTTTTACAGAGAAGTTTTTACGTTTGCAATGCAAAAGTAAATTAATATTTAAATCAAATCACACTTCAATGAAGGTCTATCCAACAATTCCTCTGTGATTTGATGAATTGTGACTGCATCCGAAGGACAAAAATTATTTATTACCCTTCGCTCGTGTGGCTGGACGGAAAATGAAGTGCATGTGAATGAGTTAACACTAAACAAATACCAAAAATGAAGTGAACTCCTCTCATTTGACGAGGGGAATCAATACTTTGGCATTTAGGCATTTTCATTAGAAACTAAAGAAGTAGGCAAAAATAGGCGTTTGTAGCATTTTGCTTGGAGTTCTGGACTCTAGTCATAACAAAAAAATTACCTCGCTAAATATATTCAGGATTTTAGAAATGACAATTTCAGGTAGGCTATACTGCTCATCCGATGATGGCACTAGGTTGGCAAAAATGTCATCGCAGCAAAATCGCGTTTTCAAAGGAATTCGTTCAGCAATTCATTTCATAATAGTCAATAATTTTGACATCGGAATAAACAGGTATATTTACCAGCTTTCATGTCTGTCGCAGAAGGTGTGTTTCTGAGAACAATTAGCATTTGATTGTGATTGGTTGGTTTCAAGTAGTCCGTTGCCTGCTGTTCGATATAGTTGACTCCCAGTATCCTTCCATTCCACATCTGTGAGTGTGTTGTGTTCATGACTAATCATAATAAACGGCTGATAGACACCAGCCGCAAAATTTCAAATAGCCGTATATGTACATAACTTTCTAGCACGCATTTTGTAACTAGAGCTGGAACCGGGCCGCTTTTTTCTTGTCCGAGCCCGGTCCGGTTCCAGCTCTGCTGGCAACAAGCAAAACTGCCCAAATCCTTTTCTGCTCTCATCTCCTATCTCCATCATAGCCTCCAACATGCGCTCTAAAACCACAGAAAATTGGGTGCAGGTAAAGATGTGAGAACGAGAGAACACGACAGCCAAAGTATATTTCTGTCATTTCAGCTTGTCTCATAGTTTGAACGGAAAATATACGTGAAAAGAGCTCCCCCTTTCTTCCCTTAATGACTGATCCTAACCATAACGCCCTTAACTTAATCTGTGAAACTAAACTGTCATTTTTGGTGTTTTTGAAGGTGTGCAAGTAACAGTTCATGTTCTGTCCTCTGTAAAGCTCTGTCAAGTCCTCTGTCAAGTAGCATTGCGAACACTAAAAGATCCTGTTTTGTTTCTATGACGTGACACATCTTCTGGGAATTCAAACATACTCTAAGCCTTCAAAAAAAAACTCCTAAGCCTATTTTCTAACATGTCATAAATAAATAGTGGAACTGTTGAACTCTGAATATTCTTAATTCGTGCATTGAGACACAATTGTTACATTTTCTTAAAGATTAATACAGCTCGAATTTGTGAATGCATCTATTGATTAATGATCTTCCGAGCTCAGCATATTTCATAAATATCTGTTTCAATGCCGAACAACTTGAAAATATGGTAACGACACAGACTATTAATTTGATGATTTCTCAAAATTCATCAATTACTTCTCAGTCTCCTTCTCATTCCTGTCTTATTGTCGAATCATTAGGAGCTCTTTTGCACATTTCCGAAACAAAGTTTTCCTGAACTAATTATCTAAAACAAAAACCAGTAAATATTTCTTCAAATTAAGAATTCTTTCTGGAATGCAAATATTAGAGAGAAAAGCTTTGGTTTTCTGCTTAAAACTAAGCGGCAGATCTATTTTGAAATTTACTCATCTCTTAATGCATTTATAAGTGTTTTAGGTATTGTAAGTAATGCTTATATGGTTCAACGTTATATGAAGTCAGCAAGATAATTTCTTACATGCATTTTGTGTTGCTGTTTTTCTATCTATGATCAACAGTCTTGAAATTTTGCAGACAAAAATTTACCTAATATTGTTGGCAGCGGCGATTATTGTCTCTCACTCCTAGGCAAACACCTGAACCTTTTATAGAATCAATAAGCAAACGGCAGGTTCAACTGTTATTGTTCGCCTTTTATATCGTTTTAAAATGCATAGGAGATAAGACAGATATAGCATTCCCATAACGCTGGGTAATGCTTGAGAGGAATCTTTACCCTGATGTCTGACAACTCGAGATATCAATATTGATGACGTTTATCAACAATCGATGTTTCCATGCCAATACATAATCACATCACATGTGTGTTTATCTTCTTAATATTAAATCTTCTTTCACCATGTAGATTTCGCCACTGTGTGATGTGCTACTAATAAGCTTCAAACATAGTAGTACAAATATTAATAATTACCTATAATAAGAATTAAATTTCTAAAATTTACTTTTAGGACGAATTGCTCTATCATCATAAGAATGAAACGGCAAAAGTTGGTTTCGCATGATAATTTGACAGTAATCACTGTTTACCTTAATTACCCTGAGAAATTGCCACTGATTGTTAAAATCATGCCTTCTATCTTCACACAATCCATCATCAAGTGTGAAAAATAGGAAGATTGCACCTTTTAGTTTACAGTAAAATCTGCCGGGATTTTCTGTAAAATGTTCATTATCTACTGCTTCTGCTTCTGCTTCGGTTTTTAATTTTACTCTACTGCTTCATTGTTTATTCGACCTATACCAATGTGGTCATATGATGACGTAAATAGAATAAATGAATATTGAGTTGCATCCTCAGTTGTTCACCTAATATGCTAATTTCGCATCTCAAAATTGCCTGGGTATGACTAATTCTTTAAAGTGGGTTTTGTCTCGATGTTGAGACACTGATACGCAAGATAGTTATGTCTCGCAACTGCATGGTGGGCCACCTGTGTAAACGACACACTCGTACATTAGAGCTGTTCACAAATTTTTAATTGAAGAATATATAGTTGCAACATAAAATTCAAAAAGAAGAAGAAAGATGCATGATTTTCTTTCGTCAAGCTTAATTTGTTTTATGACTGCATTAAATTGAAGTCAAAATGGCACGCGAGCAAATGGAATCACTTTCACAGGTTACTTTTTTGTCAGTTTTTGCTTTTTATATATTCTTTAGCTTGATAATAACGAGTAAAGCATTAATAGTTGAAAAAGCAAAATAAAAAAGCGAACATTGTGCATTATTTGAACTTTAACAAAAGCATATTAGCTACAAAATATACCGTCACCTAAACGCAGGGGATGAAAAATTGACCGTCACTGCGATCTGTTATAAGTGGAAACGCGTAAGTGCTCTGGGCCGCTACTATGCAATGTGATGCATGATGCCAAATTTCCGTCTTAAGGTTTAATTGTTGCTAATTTCAATGCTCTCAGAATTGAGAGTTTTGACCTTTGGTAGATTAGCGGGATATCCAAACAAATCATGAACAAAGCAATCCTATGCTAGTTGGGAATTGGGATGGAGCTCTTATCGCATCCTTTGGCATTAACTTCACCGTTAGGCAAGAAGTAATCAATCAAATAGGCCAATCTTATTGATTTGTAGGGATGACAATTACAACTGATCTGCAAACAAATAATTTCTTGACTTTGGATTTAAAGGATAAAGACATTCAAGAAGAAGAATATTGACTGCATCGACAGTGTATGAAAATTTGTTTCGTTTCGAAACTTAGGCAATGAATGCATGTTAGCACAACTTTTCAGTTAACTACAGATTCCAATTGAAGAGCAGCTTTCTCGCAGCTCTAACTTGAGTAAGCCAATTTTGTCTCATGGGGTGTGAACTCCATTTGAGGGAACATATTTCGATTTTCGTGACACATGTGGCAGATGCTGCACGCGAAATTGTTTTAACGTTACAAGAATACCAAATATCCCAGAATTTGTTTTTTTCTGGAGTTGAGAAACATTTTTGAGTGTTTAATCGATGTGATATAAAAGGACAAAACCCAGTCGATCTGTCAAGCCTTTGTATGGCGAAACGCAGCGTCTACGGTTGCTAAGGACACTTGTGCTGAATTTGTTCAAGTCTGAGGACATTATATTAATGCCTAGACAAACTGGCAATATTTGAGTAAATCAACATATGATAGAAAATAGAATGACTGAATTCTAAAATATTGCTTGAAGATTACTATATTTTAAGAATAAGAGAAATTTGTTTCTTTCCTTGTTGTCAAAAGTTGCTGTATTCTTCATTCAATGGTGCCTTCACAACAAAAGTCTGTCGTACATTTAATATCTGAAGTGAATGACAACTATCAAGTCAATAAATGACACCAATACCTTGAACAAACTGGTAGCGTGGACGGCCAGAGCCCTCTTTACGACAGAGTCGAAAATCATCATTATGCCATCGATGCACATTAAGGGACATTTAGTCGCTTGCTTGTAGCTCGCAAAGAAAACCCTGGTTCTAGCAAGGCTGACACTTTGCCTTTTGTGAATGCGATCTCGTTATTGTTCATTTGTGCTTTGTATTGTTTTCAACCGGTAAGAGATAGATTTCTAGCTGAAAGCAATCAGGAGTGCTGCCAACACCACCGCAACGAAGTCAGGAAGGTATGGAACATGAAGTCCAGTTAATCACATGTAGCAGTTACATTATTGTTGATGAATAATGGTGCTATACTGGCTCTGATTGACCGATTTTCTTTATTTTTGTTTTGCTTGATAGCTTTTGGCTTGTAGAACAACATATTACATAACAAAGGAAACAAATGCAATTTTATAAGAGTGAGGTATGATTTTGTGTAACATTGCTAAATGAATATCAAATTATCTACTACTTTTTTATCTATAACAGGAAAACAACTCAATATTCATGCTTGAAATTTCCAACAGTGATATTAGTAAGCACAGCTGACATATCTTCCGAATTTCAGAGAAATTCGTTCAAGTTTGGCGGAGTTAGACAAAGTTGAAGTTAAGGCAATTTTAAGGGTGATTCATTTTTTATGAAACAATCTGTAGGTACTGTCAAGTAGAGCAGCCCGCAGTAATTGAGGTACTAGGTGTCGATCGGGAATCTCTTTCAAGTGTGTGAATAGCTCTTCCGGACGTGTTGGCTCGCAAGTCTCCGACCTGCTTGCGAGTCTTTGCGATCTTCTCATGTTCTTTACTTCTTATGTTCTGATCTTCGCATGATCTCTTCTTCTGATCTTCTCATGTTTCTGTCCTTTGGTACCGTTATGTCAATTATGAATCCCATCTTCTTTTCTGCATCAACAACTGCATCTGGCCTCCTTGCTGAAATTCTCTTTTCGGTTCTTATTTCGAAGTCCCATAATATCCTCACTGATTCCGTTTCAATTACTGGTTGTGGAACGCTTTTCCATGGCTTGGTCAAACTTCTCTCCAGCACCACCATGTCGACGACATTTTCGTATATTCAATTACAAGCACTTCGATAAAGTCCCTCCTAAACTATATCCAATAAACCTCTTGGCCAGTAGAAGCGGTGACAGTAAAGAAAATCCATGGAATATTTGGACGCTAAGATCAAGGTCCAAGGTACTGACCTCTACATTACGGATGCCTAACATAAAGTTCATGACCTCAGCTTTCCAGTGGTGCTATATGCTTTTCCTGAAATAATGTGACCATTAATTAAAGCTTGAACATCTTTGCTGTCCAACTCATCAGGTTCGCTAGAATTTCTTGAGATACTTCCGCCTTCATATCCACAGATTAAGACATTTCCAATATCATCAACAACAGAGGTTATAATTGCAATACTTGTAATTCATCTTGCAACGGATGAACGGTTCATTTTTGGATTTTCAGAGTTGTTGACTTATTCCTCCCCAAATAAAAGTGTGGCATGAAATATAAAATGAATTCAGTAATTTGAAATTTTTCAGCAAATATTATAATCGACTTTTGAGAAATATTGCCATAGTCTTAGAGAACTACCATTATTTATATAGTTTTAAGAGTTCTGAAGCATCGATAGCGTCGCGAAAGGTTTACTCCTGCCTTCTTATTCGCAGCTAATTCCTTTTATTAAACTTGAAGCAAAAAAATTGGGTTTTTTTCTTCCATATTCTTTCGTGAATTACGGAGTCAAAAGACAATCCAATTTTCATTTGAAGTCTACCCTCGAATAATAAGTTTGCATTGCTGACTGCACTTTTGCTTGATAGATGCAACAGTTGACGTCCAGACAGTGGCCTGACCGTAATATACATGCTATGAATCTAGTTATAGGCCACATCATTTGATGCGACGGTCAAAATACTGATGCTCCGGGACTCTGACTTCCAATAAATATCCTTATGACACGTACCTTGTATTTCGAATTGTCATTGCCACTGTAAATTTAAAAAGGAAGCTCCACTTTAATAAAATGGATTTCTTGAACTGTTCAAATAAAGATACAAATATCGAGAGTCAATAAAAATAAGCCTATGCACTTTTTTCACAGTCGTTCTTCATGGAGACGACTATGTTGTATTTGGATCTGATCATGTTATCGATAAAGGTATCACTTTGACACTAGAGTGCATAAGTTTGTTAGATTCCATGAAAACTGTCTAAATATAAGACTAGATTCATGTACATGTAGCCTATATTCTGCAAGCGCATTGCCAAACAATTTCAAAAGTATCAATAATGAGTTATTTTTGTAAGAGTGGTCAAAAATGTCCTCTAAAATTATTGATGCGTGCAAAAAAATTTGATGTGATTTGTGAAGATGCCACCCTGACTATCGCTTTTATAAGTAAGTATAGTTTGCATCAGCATGTTGTACATAAAGTTTGCCACTATGCACACCGGTTGATTAAGCATAAGTTCTCGCCCCTGAAGAAGAGTGAATATGCGGAACGTCGGGCCTGTACATAGTTTCTATTACAATATTTTAGCCAATGAAGTCATTAAGAAGACACCTCCTCGTACTTTCTGATATGCATGTTCATGAAATATTACACATTCTCTGTGTTTCATAATTTTCCCATAAAAGGATCACGTAGAGAAATCTGCTTATCATATTTGGTCAAGAAAGAGAATTCCGTCAAATTTCTGATAATTTTTGTTGCCGCTCAAGAATGAAGACACTGCAACGCATCATTAAACTGGTTAGGTTAAAAGGTTGAATCCCTGTCCTTTGATGCACAAATGGCACATTTTAATCAAGGTATACATTGACATCTAGCTATATGCTTTCTGCTTTCATATTTCCCAATCTCCTGATGGAATCGATGTAAGCATCATTCTTCACATTGTTAATCAATCACTTTTTTGATCTTCAAAATGTTTTCAGCTAATCATTTAGTCAAAACATGCTTGTGAATGTTGACCAATAATAATGCGTTGCTTCCTTGTAATTCCATTCGTTTCATTAGGCAGCTAATTTTCGAAATATTACAGCAATATTTGATAGACTAGATAGGCTGTCGAATCTTAAACTATGATTCAATCATGAATTTCTTCATTTCGTAATAATCTTTTAGCGAATAGAAAATATGTTGAACATTCTCAATAGCTCTCTTAATGGATGTTTTCTGAAAAACTAATCCACTGTAATCACCTCCTTTTTATGATGTTCTCTTGATATAACTACAAATGCTATCAGATTATGGGAAGCAAGATTAAATATCTTAATACAACTCTATAAAGAAATATAGCATTTACCGTAGGCTACATATTCAATTACAATTCTTCTTTAAAGATGAAAGAAAAAGAAAATGGGTTGGCTTGAAGGTGCTTCATAAAATACCATGCCTCATGTCTAACTCGACTCGATCATTCCTACGATCTAAATGCTCAATGCTAGCTCACTTTCATGCCTACGACATACTACATTATATATTGCACAGGTAATTAACTGGATTATTTCAATGTGTTCACTTTGACAATAGGCCTATGCCTGATCTATTTACATGACTAAATAGGAGAATGAAATTGCTGTATAAAAAGTGTCACTGCTCGGCGCCTTGTCAGTGTAAATCCATTCTAGGTTTCAGAAATTTATCCACCCTAAAGTCCGCCCGTCAGCGCAATTTTCTGCAAGGAACGATGTCGAAAATGAAACTTTACGATTGTGCATCCTGTGGCTACTACGAATCTGCACGTCTGCCGAGTTTTACCCGGTTTCCTCATTTGATGTGAAGGATAAAAGAATAACACTTGTAAATCCAATTGGAAGTCCGGTCAAACTTATGCGTGAATGCATGTATGTACATTGTATATTTGACAGGCATTCTATGCCGTCAAAAACAGCATCTTGGTCATACTCGTATTTAGATGCATTAACAAACTTACTACATGCAATAGCGGCCAGACGCATGATAATAACACAGACATGATAGGAAATGAGTTGAAGACATTCCACTCTAAAAATAATGGCTGTAAGCTCAATGATCTTTGTTTTGATCAGAGAAAGTATAGAAAATCCCATTTTATCCGAAAACTGATTGATTCTGTCTGAATGAGGGGAACAGGATAGAGCTAAGCAGTTGTGCAGTTTCATATTGGCCAAGTGATGTGGACATCGTCACTCTGCGAGAGCCTCATTTTCGGCCTCGTTCCCTGCAGAAACTTTTGCCGGCGGTTGTATTATTGCGGCAAGAATGAGGACGCATGACAATGTATTGCATGCTTCACTAATTAGATTCTTGTTTAGATACAGCAGACCAAAGACTGACAAGTTCACGAAAATTTTGAATGGCGTTCAATTCACGTTCATTTTAAAGTCGCAAACTCCGTTCAGTTCAATTTCACAAAATTAAACAATGAACGCCGCTCAGTTCAAGTTCAGCAATGAGTCTTTCCCGTTCACCGCTCCATTTCCGTGTACTTCAAAAGAAATTTTCAAAATTCAATTTGATTTCGTAGATGTCCTTCTAGATCATTGTTTGATAGCTTCATTGCAAGTCTACAGTCTACATGCATTTTCAATTCAAGATGTTATGATCTAGACACTAATATTTAGAGAATTCCCAGGTTATACCTTTATAATATAAGTATGTCTTACGAGCATCCATTTCATCCTCATTGATGACATAATGGTAATTGCATGAATGACTGCTTGTATAAATCTTCACCACATGGCACACATTGCAGCCATTTGCAAGCTTCAATCTTAAAGCAATCCCGTTGTTATTGTCGCAAAATGAAAATGAAATTTAAATTCCCGCTAATTTGTTCATAAGAACTATGCATTAACGGAGTCAAAAAGTGGTGATTGTTGTTATGTAGGCATACAGTGAAACCTCTTTCTCC
This sequence comes from Prostheceraeus crozeri, assembly GCA_907163375.1. Taxonomy (NCBI): domain Eukaryota; kingdom Metazoa; phylum Platyhelminthes; order Polycladida; family Euryleptidae; genus Prostheceraeus; species Prostheceraeus crozeri. Next base: position 44,612 of record CAJQUW010002018.1, on the reverse strand, counting down.
GTCTACCTGCATGACGGGACAACTTTTCGTCCTCATGTGAAAACACAAGATAACAATTTGATCTCTTTATATGGACGACTTTATTATTTGCTCCACTTTCATGCCCCGTAAATTGTCCACTTATAGAGGTTTCACTGCATCTTGTGTACTAAATAGTGCAATATGTCAGTTTCTAGTTCTCACAAACTTCAGATATAGGCATGATGCCTAAAAGCAAATTTGAATATTTTACATGAGAAGATTTAATCAATTTATTATGCAGCTGTTTGGTAGCATTGTGATCTGATTGGAAAGTGCTTTATTTCAACAATTAAAATCCCAATGTTACAACCAGACACAAGGAGATACCGCCGCTCCAAAACGATAATTCCGCTGTTGCTATGTTTAAATTCCGCCCTATACCGCTTTTAAATTTCACCATCTTAGAATGTTCAAAATTACTTTTGGATGCCCCATTTCATCTTTTTGATATTACAATCACAACTCCTATTATTTGATAGTCTATGGACTAAATGAGACCTGTCATAATGCATCGCAATTTAATTAGAAATATCTCTTTAAATGTTCAGCATAAATATCATTCCTTAGATCAAGAAGTGAATTACTTAATAGGACTTAATATATACCAGGACTGTAGGTTCCGTTTTCTTGGTCCATAGATTAATTTTCACAACAAAACTTATTCATGACTATTCCACGTCGGAAAAATTCAATTTAGGTTCTATTACACTAATCATGGACAAATCACTTTGAAAATTTTATTATACAGAAAATAGCAAATTGACTGCTCTGTTCCTATTATTCTGATCTAAAGGATACAGACTCACTACTCAGTTAATGTCGACTGCTGAAAGAATGAAGTTATCTTTGAACACCAAAAATGTCATATACACGTATTAGGAACTGGGAAAAGATTGGGATTTTGGGGAAGTAAAAATTCACGTCGCCCTAACGAAACTTCTCTAACTTTTTTGCTTTTGCTTATAGTTTCTTCAACAAACAGCAAAAAAGGCAAAATACCGCTGTAATACTGGCATTCCACATCTATCGCTGAATAAACAAAATTCCGCCAAATACTGCTCGCGGTGGAAACTCCTTGTGTTTGGATACAACTTCGTAGCTTCTTCACTTGGCTACAACTACGTGTTGATATATGTTTCATGAATAGATGCACATCAAGTACATGAAAATATCAAAGTAGAATCATGTGAAAGATAAATATCAGCATTTGTATGTGAAGTAAGCCTAGATTAATAAAATAGTAAATAAGAATGAAAGCACGTTGTAGAGAATATACAATAAGCACGATCACTTTAAAGAGAAGAATTGTACATGACAGTGCAGAGAGGAACTAATGATGCAGCTCTGCAGCGAGCACGCGGAAGAAAAACCTCGAGATGAACAGAGAACCTGTAACTGTCTTGTAGCCAGATGACGAAGCACACTTTGAAGGCGTAAAAAGTCATGAAACGCATTGAGTGCCTTAACAGTGCGTCGATTTACTACGTCACCTATCAGGCATAGACACGTGTCTTTACTATCATCACCTCAAATGATAGAATGAAATAGGCGACACTATACACACTTAATACAAATGAGTATAGTTTTCTTTGACATTTAACAGGAGCATTCCGTTACCATTCATTTCCAAAATATGAGAACGCCGTTCAGAACAAGTTCACTTTTGAAAATATGAACGCTTTTTAGTTGAACGAATATCATGAACTAGTTCCTGATCTCGCTCAATTGAACGGCGTTCGGTCACACCTTGTATCAGACCTAGATTGATGTGTGTGTGCGCGCCTGGAACATGAAGTGACTATCAACACGCAGCGAGTTTCCAATCTAGACATAATAGCAAAACTTGAACAAAAACGAAAAGTCGGGTTTCTAGGGCATGATCATGTCAGCGTTCCACCAACCGGCAAGCACATTTCAACATAAGAATGCTTATTCTCCTGACTCAAAAATCAATATTCATTGCATATTGGAAGCAAACCGACCGACCGAAAAATGCTCTGACTTAAATCCGACAATCCGTGATCTTGAATCGATTATACTGTGTGCTCAGAGTTAGATTACTCAATCGCTTCGGTTATGTAGATGTATAATATAATGCAAAACCAATGCAATATCCACGGGCTTGCTAATTGTGCAAAAAAAGAATTGCAATACATTGATTGAAAAGCAAAAACAGTTTTTCAACTCTTGCGCATTGTAGCAAATTTCTTCAACATACTTCGGTTGCCTCGATTGCATAAAATTCAGAGAATTCATTCATGCGTTTATTTTCACTGACCTCTCGCTGCCTCTTTGTAGTGGGACACGGCAGAAACTGATTGTACAATAAAGCAGTAAGAGCCATTCAGCATGCTAATTTACATTTCGCGAACGCATAGAGATGGCTTGTGATACGGATTGATCGATGTACTTACGAGATATGAAAATGCACTAACAAAATATTTCTCGACGTTCAACTGCACATGATAGACAAACACATTGAGACCTCGGTGTACCGGAAACCAACCTATTGTGGTATACACATCAATTATGACGCTCTTTGTCCTCTGCTCTACAAGGCAAATCTTGTGAGATGCCTTTTCGAACGTGGACAACTGTGCTCACCGTCTCGACTTTACCACGAGAAGTCCTTCCTGACACAGACGTTAATGAGGAATGAATGCCCTGATGGTTCATTGACAGACATTCGGTGCCCATCGTGCGAGCTCCTATTCCAACAGCTGAGAAGAAAGTTGTATTTTTCAATGTCCCTTACCTCGGTAATGTCCACGTTCCATTGCCAGGATGGTGGAGAGAGCCTATACACACAAGCAAGTCAAAGTATATCATCGTACTTGCACTGCATGCTGTAACGCTCTCAAGAACACAATTCCTCCGTCTCACCGAAGTAATATCATATGCGATTGCACCTGCGGATCAGGCTACGTGGGACGACGGCGGAGCGCCTCTTTCGATCGACGAACACCTTCCAAAATGGTGTTTGGCAGGACGATCACGCCCGAGATCAACGACATCACCATCCTCAGCTGCTCATCGCCATGCTTTGTCTTGCTCTAGTATGCAAGACAAATCGAACTTTAAAGTGAAAAGTCATGTCGCTTCTTTGAACTATTTGCTTTAGATTGTAGAGCGCAAAGATGAAGAATTGCGGGAACACGCTGAATGAACATTGGAGGTGCTACATGTGCGTATCAAAATCCGTGTAATAGATCCTCGTATACAAACTCCCACAAGCGCTCACGCAGCTGCATTGATTATCTATATCATTGATCAATTCAAGAGATGAGAATGATATCTGACTTAAATCAGATTGAGACATCTTCTCTGGAGATATGTTAGGATAAGAGCTAACTGACACTTTCTTCCTAAATTCGCGCACAAAGGGCTTAATAGCATGGATTTGTAGATCTTGAAATGCTGAATACAAAAATCAAATTCTTGAGTGTCACAGCCACCCGCTCTCGGTTGTAGGTAAGGTTAAAGGATTCCCTTGGAATCTAATGGTAAAATACAAGAAATATCTATGGATTGTGAAGCACTTGACAATTTTCGCAAATTTTCTCTTGTGAAAGGAAACTATTTATCAGAATGCCGTGAAAATTGAAACATGATTGAGTTCAGAACATCAACTTCAATATAAAAGTTGATATCAAGTGAGTCACATGATTCTGTATTTGATGTCTGAGAGCCTCTACAAAATGGGCAAATTTCATGTTTTGATAATTCTGGCGATTTTACTATGTCGTTAATAGAAAATCTGAGCATTTTTATCTACAAGCAAATTTTGTTCATTCACAAAGCTATGAAGACACGCCGACAAAATCGGACAATGTATAGTTATGGAGCAGTGATATAAATACAGTAGAACCCACTTATAACGGACTCGGTTATAACGAACCCTCGGATATAACGTACTCCTCTTGCAGGCACGGACAAAAATTCCTATTATGTCTATATAAAATGCCTCGGTTATAACGTACTCGGATGTAGCCAGATGTGGGACTGATCTTATTGTTTGATTTCTATGTCCGCTCGTCATGTCTCTCCGCCTCTATCTACTTACCTCTACTGTATCCACAGAAATTGACAACAATAAAACCTCTAGAATGGAAATTAAGTTTCATGCAATGCACAATAACGGCACATAAATTGCACGCATTTTCACTTAGATGCACCTGCCAACGTCTGTATCATTGGGTTAGAATCAGTCACATGAGTAAATCGAAGCTTTTAATTGGTTCTTCATGACCCAACTTAGTTCCCCCGGATGTGCCGCGACCTTGAGTCAATTTCCATTCTAGCGAACTTTAGATAAACAATCTATTTCTATGATTGTATCCATGACTGTATTGGTGTTGGCCATTAACTCGTCAGAGTATCGTTTATTCGATATCTGCCATGTAATGCAGAAGCTTACCTTCATAATAAAGTTGGTCTTCATGAACTGCGGTTTTGTGCATAACGGGGAACAACAACTGGCGACGAGTTAAATTGGTTGCGTAGTTTCAGCTTTGGTAGTGCTGGTATCATGGCTTCAGGGTTGTGCCCACTTCCTGTTCTTGGTTCTAATCCAACGGTATGTGACTGGAAATATTTTAGTCGTCAGATGGAGAACTATATCAGTGTTCATAGTGTTGCGGATGATAAAGTTAAATGTCATTTGTTTTTGAGTGCCCTGTCGAAGGACGCATTATCTCTGTTTGATAGTCTCAAGTCCCCGAAAGATTCTTACAAAGAAGTCGTTCAGCGTTTTAATGAACATTATCTGGGTAAATCGTCCATCTTATTACAAAGAAAATTATTCTTTCAAGCTAAGCAGGGTATTCGAGAATCTGCGACAGATTTTGCTTGTCGTTTACGACGTATTTGTGCTGACTGCGATTTTGATAAGCCCAGTGAATTGCTTTGAGATGTATTTGTAATTGGTATTAGTAATGATCGCATTGGAGAACGTTTGCTTACAGAGGATGCAAAGACTCTTACTTTTGACATTGCATTAGCAAAGGCAGAAGCCGCTGAAAGAGCAATAAGTGAGCGTACTTACGTGTCTGATCATCATGAAGCAGTTGTTCAAAAAGTTTCAGTTTTGAATGATAATAAATCGAAGTCAGCGAACCAACTTACCTGCTTCGGTTGTGGGCGTCTTGGTCACAAAATTAATTCCAACAGCTGTATAGCGAAGAATGTGACTTGCTTTGCGTGTAACAAGCGTGGTCATTTCAAGAATCTTTGTCGTGCTGCGGTCCGGGACAATTATAAATCAAAACGTACAGCTGAAGCTTGTGGTCGCGTAAGAAATGTTATTCTGGATTCTGGAACCTCTGCGGTTGAAGGAGATACAGTAAAAGGTGATGAGTCAACTCCATTTACGATTTTCGCTATTCCTCGTGTACTGACAACTCTGGCTGCAGTTTCATCGTTTCCTCGCTCGGTTGTTCACGTCCAAGTTTATATGAATGGTCAGGCCCGTGATTGCATTGCTGACTCTGGAGCTTGTGTTAATGTTATTCCGCGTCGTTTTTTGCCTTCTGGTGTGACATACGATTCTTGTTCTGCTACGTTGAGTGCTTATGGTGGATTTACCTTACCTGTCATTGGTTCTTGTGTCCTTGATGTTTCGTATGGTGGACGTAACTTTGAAGCTGTTTTTGTGGTGGTTGACGTTGACGATGACTTACCCCTCTTGAGTTCCAACCTGTGCACTGATCTCGGTATCATAACCGTTAATTTGTCGGTTGAAGGTGTATCAAGGGAAGACCGTGACCGTGTTTCTTTACGATTTCCGCAGTTGTTTCAAGGACTTGGATGTATAAAAGACGTCCAGTATCAAATACGCACTGATTCTTCAATTTCTCCTACACATGTTCCTCCACGTCGCATTCCAGCTGGTATTTTGGATAAGGTAATTGAAAAACTTCGGCAGTTAGAGAAAGATGGAATTATTCGGAAGGCCGATGCTTCGCCGTGGTGTTCTCCTCTTTTACCTGTTGAGAAAAAAATGGAGACTTACGTCTTGCTGTAGACTTTCGCTGGGTTAATAAAGCGATTCAAAGGGAGTATTTTCAAATGCCAACCATTGAAGATTTATTGTCTCAACTTCAAGGGGCCAAGTTTTTTTCTCTGGTCGACGCGCGTTCGGGTTATTACCAAATACCAATCGCAGATTGCTCCCAAAGTCTCCTCGTATTCAGCAGTCCCATTGGAAATTACCAGTTTACCAGAATGCCTTTTGGTATCAGCTCAGCGCCAGAGGTTTTTCAAAAAGTTATGAATCATACGTGTATATTGAATGGATTTCCAAGCGTCTTGTGTTACTTGGATGACATTTTGATATTTGGATCGACCACGGAAGAGCACGATGAACGGCTATTTTCAGTTTTGAATCGGTTTCAGAATAGTGGTATCAAGCTGAATCGATCTAAGTGTGTTTTCTGCGTCAAAGAGATTGAATTTCTCGGACATTTGCTATCGTCAAATGGTGTGTCTCCTCATCCTAACAAGCGTGAAGCCTTGTACTGCTTTCCGACTCCGACGACAGTGAAAGATTTTCGTTCATTCTTGGGTTTAGTTTCTTGCGCTGGTCAAAAGTTTATTCCTAATCTGGCAACATCAACTTCTTATTTGTGGTCACTTACCAAATCGAAAAGCTTGAATTGGTCGTCTCGAGCCCAAGAGGAATTCGATGAGTTGAAAGTTATGTTAAAAACTAGTTCTCCACTCGCATTCTTCGATCGTCAGAAACCTATCTATTTGAGAACCGATGCGTCAGGTATCGGAGTTGCCGCAGTGCTTATGCAAGACTTACCTGTTATGTTTGTGACACGCAAACTGACTGAAGTTGAATCTCGATACTCTCAAATCGAAAGGGAGTTTCTAGCAATTGTTTTTTCCGTTCAACGACTTCGTTCCTTCTTGGTAGGATCCAAATTTGTTATTCAGACTGACAACAAGCCATTGATCAGCTTCTTTGACAAGCCCATCGATAAATTACCGCTCCGTATTCAAAGATGGATGCTGGTGCTCCAACAGTTGTCCTTCCAAGTTGAGCATATTCGTGGCTGCGACAATCAGTATGCTGATGCTCTTTCCAGACACCCAGTACTGTCAACGTTGCCTACTGATATTAAATCTGCCGACTCTATGGTATGCCTGATAGCAGATTGTGCACCTGCAAACATTCAAGACATATTGAATGAAGGAATGGTTGATACAGAAATATCATCTTTGAGAGCCGCAGTTTTATCAAACTGGCAAGGGAAAGCTGCAAGAAATTCTACCTACTTTCATAGAAGAACGGACATTACTATCGGTGAAAATGATATTTTACTACTGAATTCAAGGATAACTCTCCCACGATCTTTGCGACAAAAAGTAATGTCTCAAGCACACGTCGGTCACTCGGGTGTTGAAAAGGTTAAACAAATGCTTCGGTTTTACTTCTTTTGGCCCAAAATGACTGCCGATATTGAAAAATTTCGTCGAAAACTGTGAAACTTGTGCTCGGTTTCAGAGAACTCCGCGTTACGTGCCTTTGAAATCTATTGTGAATCTTGTTGATGATCCATGGGACACTGTCGCCATCGATTTCACTGGTCCATCTGCCCGACTACATGGAAATGTACTGTTTACAGCAATCGATTATTTCTCCAGGTATCCATTTGCATACAAGGTTAATTCGTCTGACACTTCAACTGTTATACAGTGTTTATCGCATTTATTTTCCATGTTTGGATTTCCACGAGTGATCTTAAGTGACAATGGTCCAGCTTTTGCTAGTGCTGAAATCGATAAATTTTTCTCTCGACATGGAGTTCGACATGTTTTTTCAAGCGTTTATTGTCCTGAAGCCAATGGAGTGGTGGAAAGGATGCATGGATCTCTAAAGGCTCGACTTGACAAACTTTTATATGAAAGAAAATCGTTTGATAAGGCGTTATTACAATGTCTTTTTGAGATGCGGGCAATGCCACATTCAATGACTGGTTTCTCACCTTTTTTCCTCATGTTTAAGCGTGAAATGCCCAATACATTCAGTATGAAGCTAAAACAACAAAAGCCTCTTCAAATTCGGGTAAAAGATACACGTTCACAGTATGAATCCCTCAATCGGCGTCGAAAGGCTGGTATTATAGAGTACAAAGCTGGTGACAGAGTTTTGGTTCGCCTCGGGAGAAAGAAAAGTGATGTCTTTAGCAATATGGGAGTCATCCTCAGACGGGCCGATCGCGGAACTTGGTTGGTGCAGTTGAGATCTGGGTGGAAAGTATTGGTCAACCAACGATTCTTATCTTTAGCAAGAAATTCTGATTTCATAACTGAAGAAGGTGATGGCCTAATGTTGGATATAAGCCCTGAAGTCAATTTAAACCCTCCGACTGCGGGTTCTGCGAATCTGGAATTACCTGTAACTGGATATAACCTTCGCCAAAATCGACGGGTACCAGGATTCTACAAAATCAAGTAGTGATTTACATGTACTCGTACTTTTTTGAGTTTTTTTGAGAGGGGGAGAGATGTGGGACTGATCTTATTGTTTGATTTCTATGTCCGCTCGTCATGTCTCTCCGCCTCTATCTACTTACCTCTATTGTATCCATGACTGTATTGCTGTTGGCCATTAACTCGTCAGAGTATCGTTTATTCGATATCGGCCATGTAATAGTCCGGCAGCCAGAACGAGTTTCTTCAGGGAACGAGGCCGAAAGTGAAACTTTCACAGAATGATGTACATGCCTACTTCAAATCGCCACGTCTGCCGAGTTCTAGTGAGTTCCTCTTCTTGTCAGACAGGATCAAAGAAAAACACATGCAAATCCAATGGCACACAGATTTCAGTTTTCGGCTAAAATGAAATTTTGCATGTTTTCTCTTATTAAACGAAAAGTACGAACCCTAGAGTCATAATTTTTGACATGGAATGTCTTCAGGTCATTTCCTATGATGCGCATGTGCTTTGATCATGCATCTGATCGGCAATGTATGTGAGAATGTGGTTGAATGTGGATAAAGTAGCTCAAAATGTTTGTGTTTGCCGACATTAAGAGGCTCGCCAAATCTAAATGTGTTTAGCTATATAGACGGGGGTACATGAAGATGAAAGGAAATTACTTGAAGACACTCCATGCCAAAAATTATGACTCTGGGCTTAGTACTTTTCGTTTAATCAGAGAAAACATGCAAAATTTCATTTCATCCAAAAACTGCAATCTGTATGCCATTGGATTTACATGTGTTTTGATTTGATCCTGTCTGACAAGAAGAGTAACTCACTAGAACTCGGCAGACGTGCCGATTCGAAGTAGGCATAGGGTGGACATAATTCTGTGAAAGTCTCACTTTCGGCCTCGTTCCCTGCAGAAACTCGTTCTGGCTGCCGGACTATAATGCAGAAGCTTACCTTCATAATAAAGTTGGTCTTCATGAACTGCGGTTTTGTGCATAACGGGGATCAACACCATATCCATAGAAATAGATTGTTTATCTGAAGTTCGCTAGAATGGAAATTGACTCAAGGTCGCGGCACATCCGGGGGAACTAAGTTGGGGCATGAAGAACCAATTAAAAGCTTCGATTTGCTCATGTGACTGATTCTAACCCAATGATACAGACGTTGGCAGGTGCATCTAAGTGAAAATGCGTGCAATTTATGTGCCGTTATTGTGCATTGCATGAAACTTAATTTCCATTCTAGAGGTTTTATTGTTGTCAATTTCTATGGATATAGCGAACTCTTTTCAAGGGTCCACAGAGCAAATTTTGATTTTTTACAACGTACTTAGGGATGAAAGTACTTAAGTATTCTAAATCATCGAAACGAAGCTCACACGATTCTACAATAACTTGCTGCGTTTGATGATGGCAGCAACAGCTCTTGTCATTGGCTCGGAGGAGGACAACTTTTGAGTGTCGAATCCGTTCAATGAGCAATCGATAGAAGTGAACTGGAATTAAGACATTGTCTGTGATGACGTCTTCTTAACGCATCACTGCGCTGTTTACATTGTTTTTTTTAGTCATTCAGAATATTGCATATTTTTTCTTGCACAATAGAGAATTGTTAAGACACTATGCTGTTTTCTCGAGTAGGCATGATCATACATGGAGGGCCAGGGCATACATATAAATGTACATTACATGTACATGTACATGTATTTGTGGTGATGCATAGTGAGAATTAGCTGGTCATGATGGATAGGACCCTACTATTGCAAGTGACAACTTAATTTGGTGCAGAAGTAGGCTTCAATACTTCTTATACAGCTTGTTCTTGCACACCTCGGATATAACGTACCAATTTTTTAGGTCCCTTGAAGTACGTTATAAGTGAGTTCTTCTGTATGTCTTATCCCACTTCACGGAGATAAATGTCCCATCAACTCGAACAAAAGCAACGTTTCACCTCACCTTCGACTCGGCGAATAAGCCTTTGAAATTCTCAGATTCCGAACATTGATCTCCTGAAATCATTGAGGCCCTATACTGTTGTCACCTACCGTACTCAAGCGGTTAGTGCTACTTGATAACAACCGTTCCAGATGGTGATATTAAATTTGGCAATATCAGCTGTCTTGTTGTCTATTGTCGGTTGATAATTTCGTTATAGTTAGCTTTGGAGGTATATGCAACTTTTATTGGCTGGCTATGGAGGAAATTAACCTCGTCTACGGCCCGTTGCCATATACGAGTGTACATTTCACATTTCATTATTCAACAAAATGCTTCAAGTAATATCACTGAGCACTAAACAGAATTCATAAAGAAGCACAATTGCATTAAAGTCATTAGTAGGCATAGTGCCTGTTGGAAATTATTAAAGTTATCAGTAAGTCCCAGGGAGTACATATCGTTATCAATGTCTGAAGAAGGGCTAGAGTTCGAGAATGACCTTGTTAGGGAGATGAAGAAGGTTGGTGCATCATAAGGAGTCGCAAGGATGATCCACATTGCGTAGGAGTGGCCAATAGACGCCACAGCTATAGTAAAAAATAACAGCATGAACTTAAAAAACGATATACAATGTAGAATTGAATGACCAATCAAACATAAATAATTTCTAGCTCTTCTAGTGCTAAAAAGCAGCAGTAAATTGTGACATAGCCACATAGAGCAGTGAACTTTTATGGCATTTGACACAGCAATTGTTCTGTCCTTTCTAAAAATGCTGATTTCATAATTATAGATCGCTCCGACTCTTAAAATAGTAATAATTAGCATGCTCAATATTCTTTGTTTCGTTATTTCAATAAGTCCATTGTCTGCATACCTTCTGTTGAATAAGTGATAATTGATTTTGCATCACAACATTGCTTTTTCGAAAAATATCTTTATTTGTCCCTTATCATTTACTGCACTAAGGAAAGCGATGAGCCTCTAGATATTTAATGATAGCGTAAAGAATATCCTAATGCATAAATTTTCGATTTTAGCTTTACATTGAAAAATGAGAGACCTCTCATGTTTCAGTGAAATTGATGGCGTCTTATAGGAAACGAACTACAGCTCCGCCCAAAGATACAAAAACGTCTCATTTTCATATCCTACGATTGACAAGCTTAAAATGTCAATTGAAACGTTACGTAAATGTAACACATTGTCTCTCAATCTATAAATTTCACTTGAAAAAATATATGGTAACAGGAAAATGTCTCTCAGATCTGAATTATTGTAGATTCTCTTTATTTTGTAGAATTCATTATATAGATCACAACCAATGTAGTTTGCGACAATGTACATGTACAATTCAAATTCTGTGCAATCCAAAATACCAATTCACAGAGGAAGAAACTATAAAAGAACAAATAAAAAAACACGTTTCGGACGAAGCGCTCACTTTCAAGATATGGTTGACAACCGATTGTGTGAAACCATAGACATCTAGAATGCTATCACTTGGACTGATTGCAGAGGCCACTGGGCAAATTTCCAATTCCACTGGTGGTCTATGATCCGGTAATGACAGCCCTGTTGTGGACTTGAGCGTTCATCAATGAGATTTCATCCAATCTAAAAGTCCTTTTCCTCTACATTTAACATCAAACTTCAATTATGTGCAGTGTTTTCCGACCAGCAATAGAGGACATTTCGCTCAATCCCATAGCATTTTGAAAAGAAGGAGAAAAGAATTCAGAGAACCTGTACACTTACTTAATCCCATTGGTATGCAAGTATTGCAGAATCAACAAATATAGAATTTATGTATGTGAACATGTATTAATATTGTCTTAAAACAGAAAAATGACATTGCAAATTTTAACAACAGGCTACAGTTTAACATTGGACCGAGTGGATGCACCAAATGATTTAAGAGATACATTAAATATGGTGGAAAAAACTGCCACAGTGCCACGAGAGTTGACATTCACATTCTCCGATAGCAACACTTTTGATGAGTTACTTCAGCAGTCCTAAAGCTTTTAATAGTAATAAAATTACTATTTGACCAGAGTTACAAATTAACATCAATTCTCAAATTACTTTGACATTCAGCAGAAGATATACAATATCTTCAATCGCATGTGAATTCTATACAAGCCTCACACGCCCTCTTCACTGACTTCAGCTCTCATGAAGCCATTAATATATTCATGCGGTTGCTTTCATCTCGTTAAAAATGACAATATAAGAATGAAATTTTTCCGTTCTCATTTTTGACAGTAAATTTTCGGCCGTCATCAATTTGACTTACAAAACAAAACATCAAGTTCGCTTTTTTAGCTTTACAAATCAAGAAACAATTACATATCTTTTTTCTAAAACAGTGGTTGAATACCAGTAAAAGTTTTGAAATTTGACTCTACCATTAGCATCGGAAAAAGCTAGCATATTGGGTCCTGAATCTCATTGTCACACTTTCTGTCTAAACATGCGAAAAACAATAAAAAAAAGCATGCCACTGCATTCAAGTGACAATATCTCTTTTAAGCAAGACTTTTTTTCATGGGTAAAACATTTTCATTGACAACCAACTGACACTATAAACTCAATTGTGCATTAAACTGGAATGCTATCAAGTAAACTTATTACATCGGCACAAACAATGCCATCGTTGTTCTCAGTTGCAATTCTTTGTCACAATAAGTGTTGTTTTCGGTTGTTGGCTCACGTGAGTGTAGTCTATCTATCACAAAGTGGATTGTTTTCCTTTTCCTGTGGTGCTGTTAAGCTTCATCCCCTTGAAGACAGATTTTCATGCTTTCTCAAGCCAAATAATTGGACTTCAACGTATTTGATCGCATCTTAAATATGCTGCTGAAAGGAGTCGCTAGTATTCATGCTAATAGTTCTTGAAGTTATTTTGCTGTTTCTTGAAGTCATCCAGCAACTTCTGATAGGTTTGACTCAAAAGAATTTCGCATATTTAGGGCGCATATATTCAAGTCAATATAGCGGATTTTCATCATTCTTTGGTATTTTTGGTTAATTTTATAGTCTTGACATTTGCGAACCGCATGCTATAAGTCGCTGGTGAAGTATTGTCTCTACAAGTCTCACTTATGCATTTCTCGTGTTTCTACTTTCCAATCACTTATTTCTGTCATCGTAAGCTACTTTGTCCCACGATTTCCAAAATTGGGTCTTTAAAACGCTATTATTAAGTCTTGAAGTCTTGAATAATTCTTCAGGAATCCAGCCCGTTTTCCTTAATTCTGTCAAGCCTCTATTCATTCTATACTAATCCAAAATAAAAGGATCTTGATTTCAGTATTTGCAGTATTTGTATTTCGTGAACTACTTGTCATCAAGCAGATCTTTGATTTTCTTGATGATCTGCTTTTGTTCTTTGAAACAATTCCTCTCGATAACACTAATGCAACATTCTCTCTATCGCAATATTTATTTTTGTTTCAAAGGAAGCAAAGTATATTGTCATAAAACTTCTTTAAGAATTAAATTGTCATTCATGCAACACGTTTCTCGTTTGATGAACTATATTGTTTTCAATGTCAAACTTTGGACGTCTTTCTCTTCAGTTATTTTCGAAGTTATACAGGCTATTGGGAAAGTGCATGCATACAATAATTTGCGTAGAAAATTTAATTACTTCGAATAAATGTCACAATTTAAAATTTCTAAATTAATTCATGTTCTAAGTATTTACAATTGCTGTGTCTGTTTACGACTGATAGAAGAAAATAATTGAGAAGGACACTGAAAATCTCACATCTCAAATTGAAAAAACTGCATTGAATTTGATGATTTATGGATCTACGTAAATCTCTCAATCTTTTAAAAGACTGATAAGTGTCATTCTTCCTTGGTTTTGTCAAAGTTTCAAACTGACTTTTCTGGTTTAACAATAATTTATAAAGATAAATGTATAAATAGACCTACCGGTCCAAGTCTCCATAGCCACTGAGGCTCGTAGAAGTCAATGAATGTTGGGATAATGCAAATAACACCGACACCGAGGTCTGCAATGGCCATGTTGAATAAGAAAAAGTTTGTGTAAGATTGGCGCATTCGACGAATCTTGATTACAACAAAGATGACGAGTAGATTCCCTGAAAAAGAAATGCATAACTGTATTATGATTCATTTTTTTCATAATCTATTTTGCAGTTGCACGTGCAATAGATTGTAGAATTCGTTTTTCATAAATTTAAGGGTGCAAAACCCATTCGTCTGCGCAAATTTCCACTCTAGCAGTTCCCACTCTTTCAAATTAATTACAAATACTGGCTGCCTGTACATGGTGAAATGACTTTTTCGGAGTCCTAATTTACATGTAAACGTTGATCCTTAAAGGTGTACTCTGGGCGAGACTTGTTCAACGCGTACCGAAAGAAATGCGCCTCGAGCTGCAAATCGACGGCTCTAAATCATCTTACCTGATGCTCTAGCAACAACTTAAAAAATTGACCGGAGTACACCTTTAAATTCATCTCATATCATTCAGCTCACATCATTAAAGAATATTTTTTGGTTGACAGCGGTTTCCGAAATTTTGGAGCTTTAGATTCGGAATACTCTGTGATCACTGTAGCCTGTTGTGTTTCGAATAATTGCATTAGTAACTCACGAAATGTTGACGTTGTTATCAGATAGAAAATATACAAGTCTCTAGAGCATCTTTATCAATGCATGTTGCAGATATGTGACGGTGATAGCAAAATTTTCATTTGTTCGTATGTAAAACGAAATTTGAGGCATAGAAGCAGAGAATACTGACTAACCGTTGAATGAATGAATTAATGCGTGTCGCTTTCAAAAAACACTGGCAAACGAAAATTTTGCTAATCACTGTTGCTAAAAAGCTCCATGAAGAAATTGTGACTTAGCATATATTTTAATATACTTTTAAGATATACAGCAAACATTAACATGGTATTCATATCCAACAATAGAATTCATATATCTGTTCTATTGTCATCTCTTGTCTAGAGAGGAAAATAGATAAATATGATGGCACCAGTCTGGACTATGACAGCGGGTCTAGCTCTGGACTTCTCAGTCTTTATTTTGAGACAACTTCTGATGTAAATGTCGTACAACCTATGTTCTTCACACAGAGTAAGATCCATTTGGGACATGTCACCTGTTTGAATGTGAGTGAAATTGGACTGTTAACAAAGTCTGCAGACGACATGAAAGAAAATTGTTAAAATAATCTTGTGATCACAGATTTATAACTCTTGTTTCTATTTTTTGCATGGTTGATCTTCATAATCCATTGCAAACGATCCTGAGCAGAGTTATATTCCAACATGCTTCTTAACGATTCTACAGGCGAATTTGCAGTTTAATCTTTATTGTTCGGCGATTTCATTGATTTTCATAAATGGATAATCGTTTCGAATGAATTTTCTTTCATGTTATCGCGACACTATTCTCACGCCATAAAACATCCACAACATACGAGTATATTGTTTACCAGTTTATCAAGAATTTTCTGCTCTGTTCATTAGACTTTTCATGACTATATATGTGTTAATGTCCACAATTAACACTGCAATCGACTCATTGATACGATGATACAGCGTTAATCAGAGATGTTGTTGAATATTGCTGTTGCGTAGGTCCAATGCAAGTAAATGTCTAGTATAGAAACTTTTCCTTCTGATAAGTCCACAGGCAGCTTTGCAAGCTACTGTATACAGCATTGAATGTCACATTCACAAATGATTCTGATTTGAATTAATATTGTCTCCGTTATGAATACATGCTGGAGATATTTCATGATTGCTCTAGATGACATAGACATCTAACAATCCGACCTCTATGAATCCAACATTATGTAACTATGGTAATGTTTACCGCACATATCACAACAGGTCAAATTTTAGGAAGTTTAATTTCAAAAATGCTCTACTTAGTAAAAGAAAATAAATAGGTACGTAGTCTTGCATAATCACTTTCTATTGAGATGTACTTTCGGTGCTCGAAACACATGTTGGATATCTATCACAAACAGCACAGGATGTTGAAAAACATTCTCCCCCAGAGCGACCACCCCCTAAAACGACCACCTTCCCTTACTCCCTTCAGTGGTCGTTGTAGGAGTGTCTACTGCTTTGTAAAATACATAAAATAGATTGTTTATCTGAAGTTGACTAGAATGGAAACTGACTCAAGGTCGCGGCACATCCGGGGGAACTAAATTGGGGCATGAACCACCAATGAAAAGCTTAGAATTGCACATGTGACTGATAGATAACCCAATGATGCAGCCGTTGACAAGTGTTTCTAAGTGACAATGCGTGTGAGTTATGTGCCGCTATTGTGTATTGCATGAAGCTTCACTTCCATTCTGGAAGTTTCGTTGTTATCAATTTCTAAGGTAAAATACCCTGCAAAATGGAAAAGAGGTTCTCGCTCTTTGTGTTTCCGTGTATAAGCAAGATTTTTCATGCGCCAAAATAAAAATCACGTAGAATTTCTTCTGCAACGAAGGTGTAATTTATTTGGTTAACATAATGCTAGTATAGCGGAACTCCATGTGATTTTTGGTGTTAATGAGCTTAAGCACGCTTTATGAATTATGGCTTATAACTGATGGTGATCAGCACCAGTGGAACAGTGGTCCTGCACTATCAATAAGAGGGCAATGGGAACTAATCTAGAAAGGATGGAATACGAGTCCAAAGAATGCAAACTTTGCCCATTATTCGGTATTGTAACATAATGTTACACTAACTCAGCAAACTTCACCCATGACCGTGAAAGCGTACGGAAACAAAAACAATATAACAGATTAATTTTCATTTGTGAGTTGTAGAAACTAAGAAATTGCAGATTTCTCTGCTTTGTCCCTTTTACGATTAGGATAAGCAACTATTTTTATTTTTAACTTGTTCATTTGTAATTCAGACATGAGTTCAGTAATCAGTGATTAAATAATTCAGGAAATAATCAATGCTTCAGTTTTCCGCTAGCCAAGGCGCACATCTGCTTGCGTGATTCCAAAACAGTGGAGACATGTTATATGGTGCAAAATCAAATCGGATCATGATTTCAATTTCCGTCTGATACCGGATCTTGCTTTTTATAGAAAGTAATTTTGCCTTCACTACGGAATTGTGTTGCGAAGTACTTATGAGATCTGATTAATTCTACAGTAAGTTCATCGAATCGAGCTTGAGGAACACTTTTGTTTGGTCTTATGATCCCTCCTTTGACTGCATTCAGATAAACGATCTGTGTCTGATGTGCTTCTAGTCATCAGCACATGTTAAAAATTCTTTGTTTAAATTTTCAAAGATTGTTCAAGTTCAAGCAAAATATTTTAACTGCACGGAATGCCGAGACTAGTCTTGATGTAAATAGCTTTTTAATAATGGATTCCCTGTCATTCCAGTTTGGTAAACAGCAATTACTTCTGAAAACTGATATTCTCTGTGTGTGGAACTTGTTCTTCAATTGCGAATACGTTGTAGATAGATGACTATCTTGCGTTGTCACTGATTAAAAGCTAGATCCCTGAGGTGTTCAGTAATTTCTCTCCCACGGCTGGTAGTGGTGTACGGCAGTCACATCACGTTGAAAGAGAGCAGTTGTTCTGTCTGATAGAATTCAACTCAGAAGTAAATGATTTTTGTGATTAATTTTATTCAGTGGGAATCCGAATTTCTTCATCAGACATTCCTGTTATTATCAAAACACATTCTACTCCTGTACAGGTAGTTCCTGATTAGATGTGACTTGCATAATTTGTTATTTGCATAATTATGCGAGCATGTGAAAGGACAGCAATAATAGTGTTGTATTATTGCGTAATCAATTTAAGATTGCATGTTTTGAAAAAAGTGAAGTAGATAAATACGATGTTGAACTATAAAATTCTTATGATATATGCAGGAATGTGGCTTTTGGTGATCAATCCTCTTGTCCTATGCTTTTGCTCATCTTTGAACTGACTTCCAGAACGTAAATTTTCTTATCTTTATTCTACATTAGATTGCTCGTATATTTTAGATAACGCGAGCGCTGTCGTGAACCATGTATGCCTTCTTTGAAACGGCCAAAATAAAACAAGATACTAGAAGCTTTATAGTACGGCAGTGTGTGAGGATATGCATGTTTTCAATCACTGCAGCAGTATAATGCATCTGCAGTATAATTTTATTACCGTTTCATGCCTTGCGACGCAGAAATTAATGACTTTTCAGACATTTTGTGACAATTTAATTGCACTAGCAGCTAACAGCATATCAATTGTATCCAATAAATGTGACAAAAGATTGTATTAAATTATAACCAACTACCAATTAGAAAAGTCTACCGGTATATGTGATCAAAAATATCACAGAAGTGCATTAATGAAGCTAAATCCGGTGTAATCTGAAGTCCTCCAGTCATATGAATAAGGATAAGTTTGATACTTGTAAACAACAGCGCGTAAGCAAGTAACATGCATATTGCAGTTTAGGGAGCAATTTTGATATCTGCGTTTATGCATTCAAATAACCTATCCTCCTATCTTTATTCTAAATGTCTCTATATTCCTCCTTAAGGGCGATATTATTTAATACGCGTTGATCATGCCTTAACTTAATTGCCTTGTATTTCTTCAATAATTGTAAATTGAATGTTTGCTATTCATCATTTGTTCAGCGTGTATTTTAGAAGACGCCAATCATCATTGTTTTCGCAATGATGAGAAGTACTCTTGAATGAATGAGCGCACCGTTGCGTCGATATATAACAAACAGACTGTCTATGAGAAGACAATTCTTCAATTGAATGCGAATAAGATCATGATCTCACAAATAATTCGCTTTACACGTCGTTAAAGTAAATTGTACGTTACTTTACCGCAGATATTGTAGTTGCAACTTTTAAGTTGCAACAAACAGCAGACATAAATTGAAACTTATTTATAGCCAACTTACTATCAAGGAAACTTTTCAATGCATATCCTTAAAAATGGATTAAAACCGCTGATCAATTGAATTCAGTGCGCGACGAACTGTCCCAGTTGCAGGTCAGCAAAAATGATGCACAAATCCTATCAAAACCAATGCACATCAATTTGGAATATACTTTCATCATGCATACATTTTTAAAGCATAGAGCCTTGCAATTTTGTAATTTCTGTTAATATAATCGAGAGATTTATCAATATCGCTTCATTAAGACTGAAATGCAGTCATTCTCTCAGTTTTTCATCTGTATCAAACTGCGTGGGATGCTATCGGCTAAAGCATGTCGACTACTTATTATCTCATCTATTTCATGTGTACGTGATATGACAACAATAAACACATTTTTTCAAATTTTTGAGGTTTGGAAATTCTGCTTCCTTTTAGGCATGCGAAAGTTAGGTCGATTGTCCCTCGGATGATTCTGTAATCAGTTAATTTGTTGTCCGATATCAAGATACTAAATGTAAAGGTATCCAAATTCAAATTGAATTCCGTGATATTCTCCAATATCATTGTCAAAACAGTTAAATATGGAGGACCATGGCACAAACGGAATGCTTGTTGTCTCCTCTCTCGCTGATGACACTGTTCACTAGGATTGGCCACTATGATACCAATATAAATAGAATAATTGAACATTGAGTGGTATCTTCAGTTGAAAAATAGGAACAGACCTGAATAGCTTCCATTTCATCCAATAACAGGTATCATCAACAGTTTTAGTTCACACCTGTGTTGTGTCTTTAGTATAAAGTATTTTTTCGTCAACAACAGAAAATAATCGTTATAAGAGTTCAGTAAACCTGGCTGCTTGGTAAATATTTATTCTATAAATAAATTACCAACGCTTGGGATCTCGAATTTTCTATGTTGTGAATCACTTTACATTTACTTTTATATCATCTAACATACATCGTAACCTTAGTAGGCAGTTTTGCCTGCAAAATATTGTTTCAGACTGTTTGTGTTTTAATAATAACTTTCCCATAACATTGGAGTCATCAGAGACTGCAAAAGTGTTTTGAAAATTGATGAAGTACATTCATAACTAATTTATGGTAAAATGTAAGCTAGATAAAATTTAATAGGTAACAAACAAAACGAAGATAAATGTGATGCCATCTTTCAAATTAAATGGAAATTTCTCTAATAACACAACATGATATACCGTTTTCATTCAATCAATTTATATATTGTATATATATATCAATTAAGTCTAATCGTACTTTTGGCATTGAGACAAAAAATTAACTTTCTCTGACATTTTCAAAAAATCATTCAGTGCAGATCCGTTTATCATTAGGAGGATGATTTTTCTTCGGCTGAGAGGAAATCGTCAAATTGGAAGCAATTATCCGCGGATTCAATGAACAAAGGAACTAATTGAATTAAAGAGAAAACAGCCTCTTCCTTGCATGCATGTCCTGAGTTTTCAAGTCAGTTGAAGATTTTTTCCGAGTATTATGGAAAAGAATTTCATCTTCATGTTACGAATAAAGTTCCGCCTAAGCCTCAATGGATTTCCTTTGCACTGTCCGACTTACGATTTTACTTTGAAGTTGAGAATGCTTGGTTCAAGGTTAGAGAATGCGCATTTCGGTACAAAGAAATGATAGGATTTCAATGATGGTTTCTATACAGAACTCTGTCGATCTGTTATAAAATTTTTACTGTTTTGTTCATCTATTACTTGTTCCCGCGGTTGATGCCAAGCTCAGTGGCGAGGAAGTGGGATTTTACGCGTCGAATGAAAATTGCTTCGAAAAAAGTTTCATCAACTGGAGACGACTTAAAATTACAACACAATGTGTTTGTATTGAACTATAAATCCATGAGGAATAAAAGCAACAATCAAACAAGAAATACCTGGATTGATGTTGATTGTGCTGCTATAAATTTGACAATTGCAAGCAAGCTGAGACGATAGTAAAGAATATTTAATGAAATGTCAATTCATAAATAATGAATTGTCAAATACAATAAACTCTCTGTTCTATCTTTCATTTGATAGAGTTCAAATATTTAGATGCTGTTTATAACTTCTCTGGAGGATTGCTGGAATGAATATTATCCAAAAAGAAATAATTAGTATTGTTAAAAGCTATCAGTTAACAGGTTAAGTAATTCAAATCAACAATGAAATTCAAATTTGGTAAGAAGACAAAATATTCACATGGCCTTCGTTAAAAAGATATGAATGTGATATCATGCAGAGTTATTGACGTGATTATCACCAACCATTATTCGAATGAGAATGATTTTCATACATTTTTCCTTCTACCTTCTTCATAGAAGGCCACCCTATGGTAATCGTGTAATTTCGCACACCAGAAGAATGCTGTGCAATTTGGTAGGTCTGTAACGAAATATAATGAATGGGTCGACAAAAAATTGCTCATTTCTAAGCAATTGCTCTGCCAGGATTGCATTCATCGTTTTCATCAAATGTTCTAACAACTATCAAGAAAATGTATTTTCATTTTGTGTGGGAGTGAAAAGATATTATTCTTATGCCAACTGCCATGTGAAAAAATCAACTTTTCAGTCCCACGAGATGAGAAAGCTAACTTTCCCCCTGAAAATTGATATAAAGGATTGTTGAATATGTCTGTATCTAGCAATGCAATAAAAAATTTAACATTTTCAATTGTAAAATGTTCGCGCGGGGCTTTAATGCGTTTACAATAGAAATGCAACTGGCATTTAAGCCCGGTGCAGACTGGTCTTCATTCGGGTTATAATGCGAATAATACCCATCTGAATCGGGCTTTAATGACGGAATCTTCCGGCACCAACGTGCCCTCAGATTATCGTTATTAAAGCCCTCTTCTGATGCTTCTAAAGCCCTATTCACGATAAATTAATCGGCTGTTGCACGGATTTGAAAAATTCTCTGTAATTATGAATTGATTTCTGAAAAGTGACTTGTTTGTCTAGCACCACTCCTCCACGAAGATATGGGAATATTAGATACATCTGTTGATATGCGCATGTGATATATTGTTGACGGAAGCAACATTTCGGTCAAGCATGAAACAAGTAGTAAAAATAATAATTATATGGCCCCGTGATTGCTTTTTGACAGGTACAGGGGCTTATCGCAAAAAAATCTGATAGCGTCTCATATAAGCAGTCTTGTAATGAATTAGAATCTTGCTAGTCTTGCTTTAAGATAGCGTTTATTCATTTCAATCATTTAAAATTTCATTATCTCATCGTTCTTGCAAAATTTCAACAAGTTACCATCGAAATTCGGTGGCAATTTTAGAATAAGGAATTTAAACAAACCAAAAATTGAAACTTAATAACTTTCGAGTTCTTTCATCTTTTATCCTTACATTCAAGAAATCAAAATTATTGATTGAATTCAATTAATTTTTATTGTATATAATTATTTAGCCCTTTCCATCTCTGCTCAACTATTTGAATTGAACACTTTTTCTGAGGGATAATTGAGTTTGTCCATTGAAGAAGATTTTATTCCGCGTGTTATTTCCAATATTTATCAATGTGACAGATAAGGATAAAATGAAGTCTGAGAGACTATTCCCTCGCAAATAATAGATAACAACGATTTTAGATCTCGATTACTTATGTCGATAAAAATCTGACTCAGACAACGAAGTGACACTGCGAACCTTGAAAAACACATCAAATGATCTGGATGTCTGGAATCCTCCACTTAACTGAATGAAACAAGAAAGAGTTTTGATGAATGATGGCATTAAATAAACTATAACTTTGAAATTACCATTCGGAATGAAGCATGAGGTTTCCCTAGTTTTAATAATTCCAGCTCGTCCAATAATTCTGCAGACAGTATAATGCCGATGTCAAAGGAAGACAGGGGAACCAGTGCCTAAATTATTACCAGGGCGGCTTTTTGCCAAAGATGCCATGAGCATAATTAAATAACATCTTTTCCATCTATCATTAGCATAAATTACAATAACATCGTTGACGTTTTACACTTTGTCTAGAAATCTAGCGCTCTCTAGAATTCCTTCCAATATAGGCCTACTTCCAGTCTCTACTTCGGCATCCTGAGCCTGCAAATGTCAGTAGAACTGGCAGTAGGCCCACCTAGTTCCATCAACTTTTGAGGGCAAGGAGGGACGCCGAAGTGCAGTCTTTTGTCTGACTTTAATGGAAATTTGACTTCAAAACAAAGGGGAATTACCTTTTTGCCTTTATTATTATGTATGTGATCTCCCGCGGCTTGATCAGCTGCATTAAATATGATCCATAATGCACATTAATTGCTAGAATATTATTGTACTTGCATGCAGGTGTAATTGATTCTTTCTAAATGCTCTCCATTTTCTACACATGCTTGATCAAGCTAAATTAGACATCTCATGTGTATTTGCTAAAGTGGCGCGGAAAAATTTTGGTTAATTTTGGTTTATGTAAGTAATATATAATTCTATTTTTCTGTACATCAAAATTTTCATCAAATATAGCTACAGTACTCAGAAGAAATCCTCAATGTACGAACAAGAGGCTCTTTGCAGCTTCTTCGCTAGCCTCCCTCTATGCAGAAAACATTTTTCCGAAAGTGCACTGAAAGGTCTTTCTGAACTAGTGGTTGTTTCGGGAATTTGAATGTAAAAAATATAGTTGACGCTTTTTCAGAATGGTGGAAAATCAGAATGACAGAATAGTAACCACAGCTAACAGTATAGCTTGGTGGAAAATCATAGCCACTTGAAACAGATGTCATAAAACAAAAAAATATTTGCAAATCTTATAGCATGCTTTTTTATTTTGCCACTCACTTCGATTCAATATGCATTCATATTATTGTTAAGATTTCCCAACAAATATAGTCTTGTCATGAGAGTGACTCAAAAAGTATAGACTGAAGATTGAGAGACTGGAATCGTAGTTGAAAAAGTCAATGATGAGTAGTCGGACCTCCTCGCACACGATTACGAGGAACTTCATTTGAATGATGCTACAATATGCCAGTTCGCCTTGGCAGAGAATTGAGTAAAGTCCTTAGAATTGAACAGCTAAAGCACTTAAATGTCAAGCTTCTTCTCATGAGCACTCGTCAGAGCGGTTAGGAAAGACTCAGACTATCAAATGTACAAGGAGCGGATCTGGCGATGTCTATCCTGAAGATTTCTCGTAGCACTGTCTAGGTGAGGTTCCCATCCTTTGGTATACGCGAGGGCTCATCAGATGGTACGCGAGATGTCACAGACCAAATCTATTGACATTTTCGAGGCTTTGGACAACTTCTTAAAACAGAATGAGCTGGATTGGGGAATGCTAGTTGGATGCACAACGGGGGACTACAGCTATGCTTGGTCGACAGTCTGGTTTTCAAGCCTATGTGTAAGCTGTGTCACCAAACGTCATCACTGTCCATTGCTTTGTCCATCGATTCGCCGTTTGCATTAAAGTTCTCCCTCAGACAAGTTGCCATCATGTCAGAAACGCGTTGTCAAAATAGTCAACTTCATCAAAACAACCGCACTGATAAGACGGTTGTTCAAGCTACTATTTTCGCCTCCGAACATACACACTATTTGTCTCCTCTACCACACAGAGTTACGCTGACGCTGTCGAGACAATGCGACGAGACGTCTTTTTGAACTGAGGAAAGAAATGTGCACATTCTTGACGGAGAAGAAACATTATTTTATAGATGATCTGAGGACGAGGAGCCTATTTTGAGATTGGCAGATATTTTGAGATATTTTTGCAGCTCTTATTCATATAAACTTGTTGTCTCGAACTTCATATCGAAACTAAAAGCATTTATCCGGAAGTTAGAGCTGTGGGATAATATTGCGGAAGGGGGACCATGCGGAATGTTCACGCTCCTGAGTACCCTTCAGAGTGAACCCAATGAGGAAATTGCCGAGGAAATCATTCAACATCTCAAATTATTGAAGAATGAATTGGAACAGTATTTCCCAGACATGGATTGTTGTGGGAATTGTCTTAAGGCCTCGCCAATAAAGAGAAATCGACGACATCGATCGTTTTGGGCTTCCCTCTCACGAAAAGTTATGGATTGTTGTGAGGATGTCACCGATCCATTCTCCGTGGATCCTGTCAATGTGCCAGTCGAGACTGGGGAGCAAGAAGAAATAATAAAATACTGGCGAACGAAACAGCAAAGGTGAAGCACAAAGAAAGTTCTTGTACTGACTTCTGGATGATTATGGACCGGACCGCACATATCAGAAGTTAACAAAAAAGGTCATCCCTCACCTGCTAATTTTCCCTTCATAGTGGGAGTGTGAACAGGGGTTTTCAGCCCTCATGACTATTAAATCAAAAAGTCGGAACCGATTTGTGGCTCCTGCTTGTGACTTTCGGTGTGCTGTGAGGAATATCATGCCCCGCACTGATTAGCTGGTGGAAGACAAACAGATGCAGTGTTTGCATTGGTTAGTATGTTCATTGTATACATATTTGACTTAGACAAAGTTTCCGGTATGAAATTAATTATTTTCATTTGTTCGGAGGAGGCATCCTCAACTCATAGAATGACTGCTCTTTGTTTTATGTTTGTTTTTTTCGCAAGATAAATTTTTTGAAAAAGAGGAATTATATCTTTCCAAGCATAAAAAGAATTTCTGTGAGACTAAGTGGTGCATGGCGAACGTGTAAGATCTCAACTGGTGCTAAGACATTAAAAGGTTGAGAACCACTGGTATAGGTGCTAGAGATGTCCAGTGCTTAAATGTTTCAAATCTGATAACAATTTTCCATCATGTTAGAGAATGCTCCTTCAAATGCTACACTTTGACTTTTCACAAATATCGATCACTTCTGAAGTCTAGATCAAGTCCTTCCACAGACAGACTATCCTCAACATTTCGTCTTTTTTGATTCGAAAGAAGCTATTCAATAGAGAGGGTGCGATACGGGTTCGTTTATAGCGAAGTTCCATCTAAACTTTCTTCACAGGGTCAATGTTTGAAGTCAGTGTCGTATTTGACCTCAAAACATGGTGACCTATTTTTGGTCATCAAACTTCTACTTACTTACAGTGCCAACAAAAAGTACTTTTAAGTGATAATTTATCAACACGCTCGCGAAGATTCTGTCATCATGTCTTAATTAAATTGCAGTAATATTTCCTTTGCACATGGTTCTTATGATATTAGAGGTCAATGATTGAACATCTTGCCGCAATGCTAAGAGTCGGATTCCGAATATCGGAATCCTTTTGGCAGTCAGATTTCTATCAAAATATAGGACTCCGGACTCCAGCCTAAAACTTGACCTGAGCGCTTGTTTTCGGGTGTGAAGCTTTATTCAACAACCTCTGATATCAACTTGAGGCAGATGTTGTCGACTGAATCATATTTTTAAGAGCGATTAATGAAATGCTGTCGTAGTGTGGTGACTTGTATTTCTGTCATGAAACAAAGTTTTCTTCTTTGTTTTTCATCAGACTATGATATCTTAGTCAAATTCCAAGCATTGATGTGCATACACGGTTTCACAGAAATTGAATGATAAATGCACAGCAGTGCACACTAAACCATGGATTCGTAGATATATAAAACATGGAATAAATAACCATAAATAAACCATGGACTTCTATAACATAGCATTTCCATGACTAAACATTCAGATGGGCCTGCAACGACCAATGGTGTGGCAATAACTAAAAAGAATTCTATACAAATCAGACTTTTAATCAGAAGAGGATAGTAATCTGGTCAGGCTAGTTATTCCTTAAGTGCGTGTATGCACATCGTCGACATTCACTTTTCTACTTTAAGTCATATATTGAGAATACTCCAGATAGGTTGCTCGGGTAATGCCGTTGCATAAAAGCCGCAATTCATGAATATATTTATCTATTTATTTTATTATTCATTGTCAACCCTTTTTTACTATTATAGCGAAGCTAAAATTTAATGTCCAGAGTAAGAATCCAATCAAAAGTCGAAGTCATACCAAAGCCAGAAGTCGGACTTCGCATATCTGCCTTATCGACTACCAATACAGGTCTTCGCACACTAGTCCGCATCTGTATCATTCACATCAGCGGCTCGTTCAGACTCCGATCTGCGTCAGTGTTGCTAGATCTTAGGAAGAATCAAATTATTGAAACATGCAATACTTGTAGATTTTTTCAGTAAGGTTATTTCATATCGAAAGTTATTTTATGAAATGATTTTGTATTTAAGGAAAACTGGCAATAATCTTCCATGAAAATTGATCTTTTCCGCTGGAGGCCGCTATCCTTTAGATACTCTTGCCATGGCAACACGAGCCTAGGGAGCAATATTGCTTTAAATCTGCATATGCGGTGTAATCACAGAATTAAATATTTTGTTTATCTGCTTCGGTTTGCTAGAAGTGTGATTAATATGAAATCGCCGGCACATCGAGGAACTTATTAGGTGGGCAAAAAGGAATTCCTAATACCCTGCAGACATAGAAAAAAGTCGTGCGTCGCTTGCGGATTAATGTGAGTTCCAGCAAAGAGCTTCGATTGCCACAATTCCTTCAGATTCGAAGAATTCAGATCATTGCGCACAAGTTTTCTCCATGATGTTGGCCCTTCCGATCATTATTAAAAAAATTAGCAGGCGTACGAAAATTAGTTCACTTGATGATTTCACCATCGTCTTCCCACCATTTCTCACTGCATAGTGCATACACGTGTACACTGAATTGAATGTTAGTTAGACGATGTGTGTTTTGGTGTGTGCGAAGTGATATCACAGCACGCACGCATCTTTAACTGGCTCTGGTGTTCTCTGCTGACAGCTTATTGTTTGCCATTTCCAATAGCAAGCGATACACGAATTATCCATTCGAGAAGGAGCAGGTTGTCTAATTCTGTGATGTGCCATTTCGATATTAAAGCTACATATGACCTTTCCTTTCCAGGAAACCGAAGCGCGCGCAGATGAATCTAATTCTGTGGGTGCAATCCTCTAATATTACGATGTGTCAAATTTCTTTGGCGCTATTTATGGTATTTGAAATATTCTTCGCATGGTAGAATTGAGGTTGTGACGCACATATATAGCACATCTCAAAAGAGTTTAATTCCAAAATTTGTTAAAAATCAGATTTGACATTTCTTTCGTGAAAATGAAATATTGAATTTATTGAATGATGAATGACATTACTTTATTGCCGAAGAAATTTATGATTTTCATATCTTCGCATGCGTTTTCAACAAATAAGAAGACATGTGACAAACTACTGATTGACAGATTTCAGCTTGGATTAACACAGTTATAGAACGTCAAAATACGTGCCTGTGAGGAATATTGCTCTCGTATCGTTTAGAATATTGTGATTGTTGCTCGAGGCAGCTAGCGGGATCAAAACTAAACGACAGGAAAAACAAAAGATTTCAGGAAAGAAAATAGGCGACTTCATTTGTCCGTCTTCGTGATTTTGTCATGAGCTAAGATAGTCCTAAGACACATAAACCTTCTAATTTCATTCCTTCTGTATTTTTCACTTCATATCTTGCAATTCTGCTCGTCCTTAGACATATCTAACTAACGCAGTCAAGACAACTTTGGACAAGAAATATTTGGAATGAAATAGTCATGCTCATTATTAGTCATTAATCCATCTGTGTAGATATTCTTCTTATTCCTTCGCACAAAGAGATTACTTTACAGCTCCATTAATCATGTAAGAAATGTCAACCCTAAAAGTCCAGTTTTGTTTTGGATTTTAAAAAAAAATTGACACAGAATTCCAATCTACTTTAAAGTTCACTCATCTGTAAAACATGTTTGTATAACATATTTATCTGACTTTTTTCCAAATAGATGATGACCAAGTCAGAGAGAAACATGTAGGAACGTCAAAAAATGTTGTTCAAGAAATTGATGAGGATGTTGTACACGTGCATGCCATAATTCCACAAGTCCTCTTGAAAATCTATTACTAAAAAAAGTGTTTTAGTCACAAAAAAGTCTAATGAAATCAGTTTTATTAAATTTAGTTATGGATTTTGAGGTAATTAATATTATATTCTGTATTTTTCATTGTATTATTCTGTGTATTGCATATAATTTCATTAGACCAATGAAGGTATGCAATAAAATAGTTATATTATCGATTGTTAAAGTAGGCCTATTGCCAGTTCCAACCAAAACGCATTTTCATGAAAGCAACATGTGTATTGAATCAATAAGCACTGATGTGACATAAACTTCAAGCAAAATAAATTTCCTGAGATTATGTAATGATTCTCATACACTGCTGTTTTTTTGTAGCAAAATTTATAGTTCATGTAAAGGATTTTTCTTCTTTTCTCGCATGAAGTTTGCAAGCATGACGAAGCCACATGTAAGTCGATCGAATCAAGTGCAATTTTACTTTTGAGATCAAATACGATTTTAATTATTCTTGCCATAGAGTGATTATTTTGAAGTCCATGGTGGAGACGAGTCCGCGGACTTGGTTCGATTTCTGGGTCGGGCGAGTGCGGTCGAGGAACAGAGGGTGTTGATGTATTACATTGACTTAATAGTTGCCATTTTCCAAAGATATTCAACTCCGTCTTAATTTGACCATCTCTTGAAGTTGTCACTGCAATCAATGCACTTGTCTAATTATTAATGTCATGTAATAATCACTAATGTTGTTAATAATCATTAATGTCATTAATAATCTGTCATGTCCTTCTGAAGGAGAAATACGAAGATCTTGCTCTAACCGGCAAAATCGAAGGAAGGAGAAAGCGCGGACGTCAATGATTGTCCTTCATGGGGTGGCTTGAGAGAGCGACAGGCAGGAGAGCCACGACCATCAGAAGAATGTGCAGGAGACGAGAAGAACACCTGATTGTCACCAACGTCAGCATCTGACACGTCACTACTGATTGATTGACTAATTAATAATCAGAAATGCGTAAAACCCGGTTGACTCTGTAACCAGCCGAGTCCCGAAGCCCGACCCACTGAAAAATTCGTTGGGAATCTTGAAAAAGTGTTAACTGTAAATAGTATTTGAAAGAAGGCTAAGGAATTTTGTTATCAACAAGTCGAAAAGGTCGCCGCGCTCTCACGCTAAATGTTATTATCCATCTGCCGTTTACATAAACTGAATGACAAATGTATGAAATTGGATAAAATATCACTATAAAATCCATTGTATAATTAACACAAATGAATGATATCGATATGTTTAATTGATAAATTAGCATAGCATTATTATTAGATATAATAAAATGGTGTTTGAAAAAAAGCATTAATGGACAAATCTTTGCTCAGGATCACATAAAATGATTTGATTTATGCGAAATAAAGTGACACTTAATCATAGAAAGAGTTTCAAAAAAATTGATTTTTATTCAAAATTATTGATCTATGCATTCAAGAAGAAATAAGGAACTCTCTTGCTCTGTTAACCAGTACACCCCTCCCCCGGTTTGATATACTACTTTTTGACCATAGACTTGATGATTAAAAACAAGATTAGATTTACAATCTGCAACGTGTACGTGCAGAGACCTCAAGAAGCATCATTAATGGAAGGACAAGGAGCTATGTGACAGCGCCAAGTAGAAACCGACTATAGCACAAAATTGAAAGGATTTCCACAGTCAATTATAAAATTGTTGAGCGACTACCAGCACATAACAGAAGCGCTAAGACTAAATGTTTATGAAAAATAATTGATAGTTAAAACATTGATGAAAGTGACACATATTTTCCATGTCCTCTTTATGTCAGCTATCGTTTCTTCCATTTTCCTGAATCTTTTTGTTTTAAAGGTTGGTATGCGCATGCAATTAGATGGAAGACAATGCTTTTTGGATTTGCTAAACTTCTAAACGCCGGAAGAGGTACCTTGGGAAAGGAAAAGCGATTAAAGAGTAATGAGGCAAGATGTAGAGTAAACAGGCTGAACAATAAGGCGCTTGTGAAAGACGGTCATTACGATTGCGTCTTACACAAGCAATTTAAAATGATTGAGATTGAAAGATGAGGCTAGAACATAGCGACCATTATGAGAGAGGATTGAACGTTCTATTCAATATTTGAATTAAATGTGATGAATGTCATGTTTTCAACACAAGCCTCTATATTGCACCTAGATAATTGTAGAAAACGAGGATGCATGAGAAAGAAGAGACGCAGGTCAAAACATCCATTGAGAATCGGAGAAGACGGAGAAGTGCTTTGAAGGATTGCACTGTGGAAATCAGTGTTGTCACATAGATTGCTCATTTTAATAAAAATACAACTTGCGTTTAGCTGTGATTTTAAGAAAAAACTCAATGAATTAGAAACTAATTTTGCACTTTTCATAAAACCAGGGTCATATCTGATCAAATAAATATATATGTCTCGACATTTGAGTAAATTTTGTCAATGTGATAACAACATGAAAAACTACGTGACTTTTGTCACACAAGGCGTATTATCACCAGCTAAGAAACTTAGCGTAACTACACATAATGCATGGCAATAGCATTCACTATTAGAGGTCATAGATGCAAAGATTCCGAGAAATGTATTTATATCACATCGTAGTGATCATCTATTATTTTAAGCCCAATAGGGCTGCGATAATTAAAGTACGTTTTAAGTATGGTTAAAAAACAATGTTTTTGATATGTTTTTTCCTGTAAAAGACGTCTTTTTTCGATACGCAGTAAATGCATATAGCACAGTTACAGCGATAATCGTATTCACCGGGGCAGAATTCACCGTATGTGGGGTTGCGGTACTATTGCTCATTTTCACCAGTATTACCATGGCAAGGTAACTAAACTCATGAAGATTGTGTGCAGACTTCAAGAAGAAATTATTGTAAATGATTGCTTCTTATTTGATTCTGCTGATGAAAGTGACGTTGTGTGATTTCAGTAATGTTTAGTGTGTTGAGTGAACGACTTGCGCTGAGTGAATGTCTATAATCATCTAGAACTGTTTTACTGAAATTTGTATCCATTCAATATAGTTGTTTTGTCCACCTTTGTTTTCATTAACGACATGTCAGTAGTATATGTTTCAATTGCTGTTCTATCATTATCTATATAAAAATGCATTATTTATTTCTTCTCGCTTTTCTTTTAAGTAGGTTATAGCTAAATTATTTATTAATTATTATTAATCATTTAGTTCACCTTAAGTAGGCACACTGCCGCAATTCTCGACAAATTTATAAAAAGCAAAATAAACAAAAGCATATTTAAAATATGATGGATATAAAAGCATTTTTTGCAACCCTAAACCCAATGTATATACGAAAAGTATGAGAAAAACGTCTTCGGATGCCACGGATCAGCTGGATCCGAAGACGACTGGATAATTTGTCCGACACAAACGCCTTTCATAAGGAAAGATAAAAATTACACACAAATAGATGGTGTTTCCACTATAGGAAGTCCACTAGGACCTTATGTGTGCAAATTTCTCTATGTCAAGTACTGAAAGCAATGTTCTCAAAAACCCACAGTGTCCCATCCACAAATTCGCTAATTTTTGATATGCCGATTATACTTTTGTCTTATTGAGAAGTATAAAAGAGTTGAAGGACCTCATCATCGTTTTCGAAAATGAGTTTTGAAATTTACAGCTGACTTAAGAAAGCCATCGCATATCATTTTTGGATGTTTTGATAGCAAAATAGAACAATTTGTAATTTCCGGTTTTCCATAAAACTATGACTTCTGGAACATGTCTGGATTATGACTCCTTCGCACCAGAACAAAACAAGCTTTCTGTAATTAAAAATTGACTTCATTGTGAAATTAAACTGTGATCAGATTGGAATTCTATCAATTCAGAACTCAATTACACAAAACGAATGTTAGTGAACAACCAATTTCCCATGAAACTCGTTGACGAATAGATTGAAAGGTTATTGAATAATTACAAAGAAAGAAGAGAGCAAAGACATAGAATCATCAGGAAAAGAAACCAATGACATCATCTATTGTTTGAAAACCAATTGTCTTCTTACTCAAAATTCGAAGAGAACGATTGAAAAAAATAATAACCACAGAGATGAATTAATTGCTTTGTCTGCGTTGTTTGGTCTAGAGATGACATTTTTCAATACTGATGGTCACGCCAAGAACAAGACCCGAGGGGCAGAAAGATCATTTTTCCTTTAAACGAGATGCAAATTCAAGCCTGAATTCTGACGAATTAAATCATTGACACCATATTGAACTTACACAATCAGTAAATTTAGATCGTGAGGAGTCGAACGATGTGAATGATAATTCCATTTGACGAATGAGAGAAATATGGAGAAGGATTGAGTCAAAGACAGGTACTGTTCACTTTGGCAGATGTTAAGACTTCAATGTAAAAAAGGTAGATCGTGTGTTCCCTGATACAACTTTCCTCACGCATTGCGCGGGCTTGGCCAATCATGTAAGCGAAAGGGCGACATATCTCTCCACCTCTCTCTACCATCGCTTACAATGGCTGAGATAGAATCGAGTCACCTCTAGAGTAACAGCCACAGACGAATCCATCTCTGTGATAATAACAGAAAATACAACAACTGAATAGGTATCGCGTGGGTTATTAACTACGTAATTAGTAGCTATACAATTATTATAATCGATTATCGCTGACAAGTAAAGCTAAAGCGCCCTTTGAGAATACTCGACCTCAATTTTATTATTAAGTACAGCTGAAATGATTTTAAAGGCAATGATCTTGTAGTCTTTTCCAAAGTATTTTTCTTCTTTCATTTTTCGCAATGTCTTCCTTAGTTAGTTCGTGCACTTCTTCTAAATGTCTAAAACAGTTAATTTATGTATAAATTCTACTCTACATGCTTTTCTTTTCACCTCTGTTGTACGCATTGAATTAATACTATCCTATTCTAAATTTAAATGTATAAGTAGTGAACAGTGATTGCGTTGTTCTTGATGAATATTATATTAGCTTCCGCTTTCATTTATTTTTCCAAATACCAACGCGTGTCGGAGCTTTGTGAAGGAACTGAAGAATAAACTCTGCCCCCCATAATCCGTGAAATATTGATAAGCTACTGTTTGTCGCAGCAAATGAGCAGGGAACTTATCAACTCAATCTTACGACGATATGCGCAATGGAATTGGTTATTCGAATACTGAGAATGAACTAGAACTGTTATTCTGTGGTTCGCGCTAAAACTCATTTGCTTTGTCGGAAGGATTTCGAAATATCTATAATTTCAAACGCTTCGTGCCATCTAACTTTTTAATATTCTCAATTTATTTCAGCTGTCTCTATTGAAGCAACAATAATAGACTCGCATCCAGTTCCAAGTGTCAACATCTAAAGATATTGATTACAACTAAATCACAAACGGAAGCTGTAAAAACCTCCGAGATAAAGGAGGGGAACTGGAGAGAATGAGAGGGAATGAGGGAGCGAGTTAATTGAAGGTTGATAACAACATGTCGAAAGAAAGGCCGCCCATTCCAAATCATTCCACATCAATTTCAACATGCAGGTTTTGCAATTGCTTTACAAGTGACATAAAACAATATGCTTATTTTTAGAGGCAAGTAACAAGTTGTAATATGCGTGTGCTTATTATCATAAAATCAAGCCATGCGTATGCATTGAGAATGTGCGTTATTTTCTGCTTTATATGTGTTTGCACAATGTTCATGCATACATTTAAGGTTCGCCGTTGATGTCAATGAGTTATGCTACATAATAGATATTTCAATTTTCAATGCGATTATTAAAAATAAATGAAAGTATTGAAGCCTCTATCAAAAAAAATCTAATTTTGCATTCCATTTGTTGTGTCCATTTATGTGATTACACTATTTACATGCATAGTGTGTATTATTTCATGATTCCAGATCCTTTATATTATATGACAGCGCAGTGGTGCTGACTTTCATAATTATGTACAAGTATGTCATCATGCTCATCACGTTCATTTATTCTCCTTGATGACTGTAGCTTCACCAAATCATGTATATTTCACCGACGATGTTGGCATGCATTCATGTTTGTAGTTGACTTGCTGTGCAATGTATTTCTGGATATTTGCTTTTGAATGACCTTTGAATTAGGAAATTTGTGTGTACACGGTATTTGAACAATGTCATAATCAGATTTCAGGTAAGCTCAAATAAGTCTCAGCCCATGTGACGAACATTCACCGAGAAGACAATCTCCTCAACTTCTCCATTTGGGCAAACAACTTTTCCTATATTAACTGAGAAGCGCAATTGAATCCACCACTACGCTGTTCATGCTTCAGATTTCTCTCAAAAGCCAAGTATCTGTGCATTTTTTATGGAAAGGTTTCTTTGAGTTGCAACGCGAACTTTACTGTTAAAGTACAATGTATGTCCAACAATTTGAATTTCCATTCATATATGACATGATTCTGACTGCGTTGCGAGCAAGTGTGCCGTGTGGACGCTCCTCAACGACCATATCTAAATCGTCATGTGATTTTTTGAGGACTCCAATAATAGAATAGCAATAATTAAGTAGTGATATTTCGGTATGGACAGAAATCGCACACTAATAATCTCCCTTTCACTTACGCGTATGATTGAAATGGAAATTACAATTGAGATAATTTAACTTATGGTTCAAAAGCGCACTCATTGAAAGGAATTTTAGCAGTTAAGCAAACTCACTGCATTTTGTAGCTAAACAGGAATTTCGCAAATCTCTTTTTGAAGTAGACCCTTTGAAATCGTTTCCTGTGGACTATCATAAAAATATCAATCGATTCAAATATCATCATAGCTGTCCTATATAGGCACTGAACTACCATGAGCTCTGAAAGCTATATATTTGAATGGAACACGCTAAGCAAGTGTTGAAAACTACAGAACCTAGTAAAGCGTAGGCCTAGTTCATGTAGTAATTACGGAAAGTCTCCCATCGTAGAGTTCAAGCAATGCACAGAGGCATGTAAGATTTAATTACATATACAAGGTGTGAGAGCTTAACACTGATGAGCATCCTTTTTGAAATAAACGGCCTGGTTTCATCTTAGACAATGCAGAATTTTCATCAATCTCTCCAACTCAAACATTTCAAGTTCCGGAAGCAGTTTTACTTCTAGAATTGTGATTGAATTGGAGTCTGATCGTCATTATGGTTGCTCAGGACGTGTTACACGATAAACATGTTTCTTCATTTAATTGGTTAAAGAAATGGGGTATTTTGTCGAAGTTATCCACAACAACTATGAATTTCTGAAATCAGATTACGGCTTCCTGATCCAAAGAAAAAGATCGCAGCTAAAGAAAATTAATGTCACAATCTGAAGCTCCTTAATCGCGAAGGGCAAAAAATGCTTTTCTTTTGACTATGATCAGTGCTAATTTCTTTCAAATGTACATACACGTAGACATTGATTTCGCGGCTATTTTGAAATTTATTCAATGCACCAATCAGCTTTATCAATATCATGCTGCTTGTGCTCAAGTGACATCTCATGCATATAACCCCATTTGTCATTACAAAGTCAGCAACCATCAGAGGAAATTTAGTGAAGTTTCAAAATAGCGGGAATCAGAGAGTAAGTGTATAGTAGTTAGAGTGTCGACTCAAAAGGAGTCAGCATACATGTACAGTGAACATTTTTGTATCAAAAGATTCAGTTTTGCGGTTATTACATTCCTGCGGTCTAAAACATATTCGATCACTTTTTAAGAATCAAAATGTTTGCAAATTATTCTTGTGTTTATATACTAGCTATCTGGTACCTCTAGATAAGTAGTATGAAACATACTAGTAGATATCAGAGGGAATGAATATTTACTTATACGCGCAGGTATCTTATTTAAGCGGAAAATAAGCTGACTATCAATGAAATTTCATAAGCCGCATCAGAATGCAAGTCTTCATGGAAAAGTTGAGATCTTATTGTTTTTCTTGGCTGAATTTTCAAGTTTTTAATTCAATTTTCATCTGCATGATTTCATGATTCACTAAATGTTTCGTTTCCAATATGCTATATTTCTAAAATGTTTTATTTCTTGAATCTGAACAGTAATGTTGGCCTATTTACATCTTTTAAAGTTTATTGTAATAATTGTCCCAAATTATGACATTTGCTCTTTCAGTGGCAGACAGTTTGTGATATGATCAAGCATAAAAAACACTTTTACTTTGTATTAATAAGGTTGACATTAATAAGTGAAAAAGTCAACAAAGGTTTATTTCCAAAACTTTTAAAAACACTTGGAGAACATTCAATTGCAACTTATTGAACACAGTGACACACATTCATAGGAAAAGGTAGAAAAGGAGTACGTGCGGTCAATAACAAAGAAGCAATTTTTATTAAGGAAGGAGAGGTGAATGAACTTTTGATCCCTTTTTGGATGTTAATTAGTTTTTTCTTTGAGATCAATCTCATGTTGTTTGCTTTCTGAAGAAACTTAGCGATAGGTTTTATATTTTTTGGAATCAGATTGTTC
This sequence comes from Prostheceraeus crozeri, assembly GCA_907163375.1. Classification (NCBI taxonomy): domain Eukaryota; kingdom Metazoa; phylum Platyhelminthes; order Polycladida; family Euryleptidae; genus Prostheceraeus; species Prostheceraeus crozeri. The sequence goes on along the minus strand of CAJQUW010002018.1, from coordinate 6,854 downwards.
ATTAATTCATAAAACTCAGTTATGTTAGCGCAATAACATAACTCTGGTGTTATTTCTTGTCGAATTTTCTTACACGCGGAACATTCAATCATAAAGTGATATAAATCATTACATAACTCACAGAGACGCTCTTCATACTTCAGTCTATTACTATAACTCCCTGTAACGACATCTAATTTATTTTTGTTTTTTGTTATCTAATGATTTTTTTGTTCTAAATTTCAGGATGATGTTGATATCGCAGCAGTCAATGTCAAAGTTTAGCTATGCTTTCATATTATTTCAAACCTGCACAATTCTAAGTAACTCAGACCAGAATGACTGTCTTTCGCTGTAGAAATCCATTTTTCTCTAACATGATGAGTTAACCGTATTTTTACAACTTGTCACATTGGAGAGCTCACACGCTGAGTGGTGATTGTCATGCACTTAGCGAAGCAGCTCCGGGTCCTTTAGTTATGTTATAAGACCATTTATTGTAACAATTGTTGAAGCATCCTCAGTGCTGCTTTAAACATGACGAGTTTTTAATGAAAGAACACTAGCGACAAAAATTCATCAAGCTGAATGAAGTAAGAAATCTGAATATTTACTGGAAGTAAACTTTGTCTTCGATTTCGACACTTCATCTTTTCGAAAATGATTATGCGATCAAATGACTCCCGTAATTTCTTCTTTTAATATTTGAAATTAAACATTTTTATCAACGTGAGTGCAATTCAACATTTATTGAGCACTACCATATCTCGACCAATCAAGTGTCTAAAAAGAAATTGAAGTCAAAGTTCACATGAATCAATCAAATTGACTTTCGCATAAATCAAACCTTTCATGCCTGAAGTATTTTCAAAAAAAAGTTTTTTTTTAATTTTTTTCCTTTGCAATTTGCGGGCGTTCTAGGCATCTTGCAAGGTTGGGAGTGTGGTGCCCTTAGAATTGCATACAATGATCTGATCTTTCTTTTGGCTACAAATTTTGTGGTTTTGGGATAAGCATTGCCGCGCAATGTTGTCCGCAAATCCGGTTCGGAATGTCGTCAAGTTACCACAGCATGCATCGTTAATTAATCGTAAATATAGATATCTGAACTAGTGTAATGCGATGTGTTCCACCTCTTTGCGATCTTCCTATGAAGGGTCATGTGAAATCATTGCCATATGTAGTGTCTAGAAATTAGCTTTCATATGTGCTGCGCTTATGGATAATACTGTATAATTAGTAACAAAGTGATCATTAAGTCTTCCGAAAACTTGATGAAGCTAAGATGGTCATCTTCTGAGATGTTGAGGGTTACACCGCAAGGGGTAAATTGATTCAGATTTAAACAATTCTAAATGAAAATTCTGTGAGACACTGTGTGATAGGAATGCACCTCTCAATCTCAACGAAATCCGTGACTTTATTGTATCGTCTCACATTCCAATCCATCATTAATCCAATCTTGTTTATCACCTGCTCTTTTCTTTTCAATCAAGTTCGCGCTCCTGCATCCTAAAAACAATCATTATCATTAACTTGAGAGATCAAACCTGTGAGCCATGACAGTAAATCAATGACTCAACTGAAATCAACGCTACAGGCGACGAGCAATCATTCTATAATTCTGACAGTAAACTCTATCTTGAATATTTGAATAAGCCGAGATGGACTTCTACTCGAGCGACAGAATAGCAAAATAGATCAAAAAGAATTCCCACGAGGTCTCTAATCAATGTCAAAGTCAACAATTATTCTAGTGGGGCGGTGTTGGAATAATTAATATCATCATTGAACTTGAATTTCAAACATGAGATATTTTCCAAGATACATAATTCCTCTTTTATTTCTCAATGATTATTTTCCATTACCAGTTGCTTTGGCGTCCGGTTTGTAAGTTACTCTTATGACAGCATAGAGAGACCTGTATGGCTTGTATCTGCCGATCTCGTACTTGAATAACACCGGAAGAGACGAGATATACGGTTGAGACTTTTATCTATAGCACATGGCGCGGAATCGTTCTTGGTTCATATGTCTGGAGCTCTTCTCGCGTCTAATCTTCATTAGGGATCAGTACGCAACTATCTATGTGGTTGTCAGTGGTTTAACGTTAAAATGCACTGAACCAGAAAGGCAAATAATGCGGGGTTTTAATGAGGCGATAGCTATGATAAGGGATAATCTACCCGCACGACCGCGTCGTCTGTCAGATGACTAGAGAAAATAAATTATCACTGTGGTATGAGAGTTACTATAAGCAAATTTTCTGGCGTGGATTCTCGTTGTGTGTACACTCCCAAATGTTTTCAAGGTTTCCGGTGACGCAATCACATGGCTGAATCATTGACTCATTGAAATGATGCATTCACTTAGTTTAAGTCACATTTGTATTTTTAGGACATGATGATTGTGATTTTGATCATGATTTTCAGAAGATAGCCAAAACTCGAGTCAATTATTGTATGAATGCTTTTTAGGTTCGTCTTCGACTTATCGATTTCAGTGTAGATTTATTCTTGGGAAATATTTAATAAAGCAAACTAAAAGGACATCAGAAATTCAGCCGCATCTTTCTGACATCTCTTAAACTTTTGCATTTTGAATATGAATGAAGCTTTAGTAAGAAATACAAAGGAAAATGAAATAATAGATTGTTTTGAAAAACAATTTTAGAATGTGAGTAATTAGAACGAATCATAATTTGCTATTCTATGAATAAAGGATCAAGTTAATTATTTTATTGACCCTCACATTCTGATGATGCATGATCACTTGAAATATAAAATTCATTCTTCTTTTTTGACGATTTATCTACTGACCATGGCTACGTCGCATCTCTGTCGTGGTTAACATGCGAAATGATTAAAATAATAAAACCATTTTGGGACGGACTACGCGAATAATATTCAATTTCATGCAGCAGTTGTGATTATTAATTGGAGTTAACATTCATTGAAAAGAGAATTAATTAGAATTCATTAAAAGAGAATTAATTGTGCTATTCAACTCCAATTTGACATGGGACTCTTTTGTGGATAACCTATGCAAGCGAGCCAGTCGTCGGTTATTCATACTGAAGCGTTTGAAATACAATTTGTCCAAACCAGAACTGATGCTGATTTATAATGCTGTAATATTATCAACGCTCGAATACAATGCTCCGCTGTTAATTGGAATTAACAAGAAAAATTCGGAGAGACTAGAAAAAGTTCGTCGACGATGCCACCGTATAATTTGTGGCATCGAATGTGATTGTGATAGATTCACACCTCTAGCAATTCGACGTGAGCATCTGGCCTTAAAAGCATTCAAAGGAATTATTGACTATAGTGACAATCAGCTTCACCACTTAGCACCTTCCCATTTGACTCAGCCACGTTTGTCTCGCAAGCTACTTGTGCCATACTGCCGAACCGAAACTCGCCGAGCTTCTTTTTTCCCATTTTGTACAGCGTTATACAACAGCATGACTTAGTAAACTGATGCATTCTTGTAGAAGTTCAATTTTCTTTGTTGATACATCGTTTTTTTCTTGATTGACTTTATGTTTTGACCATTGCTTATACCCGATCATTGTAAAATTGTAATGCATGATTTACATTATCAATATAACATTTATTCTATTCTATTCTATGTATGACCTTTGTGTTCATAGATATCTGTAAAAAGTCAAAGTAGACGTAAATTGAACAATCCTTCCTTTTGTACACAAAGTGATGTGTTCAAGAATTTTATACAAACACTTTCTAGAATAGGTAATTCATAATTGTAGAAGGACTTTTTCAAAATACTAAAATTAAATAAAGAAATTCGATACTGAGCATACTGCTGGAAAACTTGATCTTTGGAAGGGCAAGAGAGTAAGTGTCTGGTTACAGAAGAATTAGGAGGTTTTTGTGATCTTGGCCTCTCGCCTCTTTGAGTCCATTTTGGGATGTGTTCTGACACTCGAGTCTGAAGGTGCCTCTCCGTTCTGCCGATGTACCCTGCTCCGCAGGGGCAATCAAATTTATAGATCAAAAAATTCATACATTGTTCCTTCTTTTCGAGAACGAAGTTAGCATAAAGTAAAAAATTCTTCAGTGGTCTAGTTCTCTTCGAAATTTCTTTATTGGCAAGCTTTCGGGTGATCCACCCTTCCTCAGGCACGACAAGTTGAGAGTGAACAAGACACTCTCAACTTGTCGTGCCTGAGGAAGGGTGGATCACCCGAAAGCTTGCCAATAAAGAAATTTCGAAGAGAACTATACACTGAAGAATTTTTTACTTTAAGATCAAAAAATGTCGATCGGCAGTTGGTATAGGGTAAAAAAAATATTATATGCAACTGGACCCAAACCCAGTTTTCTCAACAAAACAGCTGGCACCATCCGCGCACAAGGACCCTATACCAACTGCCGATCGACATTCTTTGATCTATAAATTTGATTGCCCCTGCGGAGCAGGGTACATCGGCAGAACGGAGAGGTACCTTCAGACTCGAGTGTCAGAACACATCCCAAAATGGACTCAAAGAGGCGAGAGGCCAAGATCACAAAAACCTCCTAATTCTTCTGTAACCAGACACTTACTCTCTTGCCCTTCCAAAGATCAAGTTTTCCAGCAGTATGCTCAGTATCGAATTTCTTTATTTAATTTTAGTATTTTGAAAAAGTCCTTCTACAATTATGAATTACCTATTCTAGAAAGTGTTTGTATAAAATTCTTGAACACATCACTTTGTGTACAAAAGGAAGGATTGTTCAATTTACGTCTACTTTGACTTTTTACAGATATCTATGAACACAAAGGTCATGCATGCTTAATTCTCTTTTCAATGAATGTTAACTCCAATTAATAATCACAACTGCTGCATGAAATTGAATATTGTTCGCGTAGTCCGTCCCAAAATGGTTTTATTATTTTAATCATTTCGCATGCTAACCACGACAGAGATGCGACGTGGCCATGGTCAGTAGATAAATCGTCAAAAAAGAAGAATGAATTTTATATTTGAAGTGATCATACAAATGGGCGCCAGAAAAACAATGTATAATCAATCAAACAGATGTGCATATTGCATCACATTCTATGGAGTTTGTCGATCTAATATTTGCAACTGCATGACATCATCATTTAAATATTCTGTCTGTAAACAGCTATAAGACTTCAACTTCTCTGTGGAGCCTACATATATTTATGAGAAGTTGGAAGGTTTTGCTAAAAGTCAGTATAAGATGTCCAAAATCATACAAGCATAATTTTCTGCTTCAATAGTCCTGAAATCTCTCAAGGCGCACGAATGAATCTCGGACAATTGCTCGAAATCAGGTCAGAGACAAATTTCTGAGACATCGTTGTTGAGAAACATATCAATTTCTGTTTCCTATCCATTATCGTTGATGAAAACCCACAGAAATTGATGAAAACTAACTGCGAGAAATCATCGAGAACGCAAAAGTCAGTTTTTAGATAAGCTATTTGAAAATGATGTCTGAATATACATGCAGTTATCATTCCCAAGCTCCTCCTATTTTCTAAACTTGAAAGAGATTGGCGTCATGTTGATAATTACATCATTTGAAGACGAAAAAACATTCTTAACGGTGGGCGCCAATTTCTGTTTATAAAAACTTTATCCAGTCATTCAAATATCTCTATGGAATATGTAAGTGTCGGAAGTTTATTTTTATGAATTTATTAATTTGAAGATGTGACCAATTTTCACACAGATAGCATAATTGAAAATTGATCCGCATGAGGAACTGCAGGCTAGCACCGAGAAGCCGAAACGTTCCTGGATGTGAATATAATTATAGAATGTCATAAAAATCATGTCGCGTAAGTGAGAACAGATGACGAAAAAAGGTTTAATAACACGTAGAACTCTCGTTGTTTCATTATGTAGGATTGCATGACATATTTGAATGTATAAGAGGATCACAAATATATTATTTCTCCCCGCGAATATTATAATTCTCTCTCATTATGCAACATCCAAACGTCTTCCGGATAAAATGATTCCTTGTTATCATGATCAGGGCCACATTTTTATCCTCGTGATCTTATTCTGTCTATTCAGTAGTTATCAAATCAATTTCCTTGTCGTTTTTTCTGATTTCAGAATCAATGATCCTCATTTTGAAGTTGTTTCACAATCACACAATTAAAAGAAGAATACTAATTTTTCCATTTATAGTTTAAGTTCAATTTGCTCAAATTTGCTATGCTAAGATGTCGTAAATCAGCCTATGTCAGCGTATGTCCTGCATTTTCCTCTATCCTACTGCCCAAACGACAAATTGCAGGCATGAAAATAGAACAAGCAGGTAAGTTATTGTGTCACATTTCCTAGCAATTGTTCTATATCCGCTGAAGTAAGTTGCATAGTACTACATGTATTTTGTAACATGCATCACATCGCAACAAATACTTTTAAAACATCTCTTCTACTGCTGAAAGGAGGCACTCACAGACCTTTAGTAGATCCTCGCTGATTCCATCTGTAATCTATATGTACACAGACCGTTTCAAAAATAATTGCACAAAAAGTTGACCAATTTTCAAATGTAATTTTCGTGTTGAAGTCTTGGCTCAATTTCAGTAATTGATATAACATATGAAACCTTATGTTCCATCCATTGATTATTTATTATCACTGTTAATCAGCCAATTGAAGAGGGAAGGAAACTACCATAGAGGAGGTATATTAGGTAGAGTGGTAACTCCGGATTTATTAAATTTCCAATGTGTGTACACTTTCAATTTTATTAAATGAACTCAAGGGCGATACAGGTGCTAATGTCACCAAATGTGAGATATGCAGATCTTTGCAGTTTTGCAGAAATTGCAACGGAATTGAATGATCATGATTGTAATGCAGAAGGAATGATGGT